>JAQQSW010000481.1:0-23983 GCA_028646575.1 Pseudocheirus occidentalis | reverse complement strand
TCCTTCCTTGCTTTCTTCCTTCCTTCCTACTTTCCTTCCTTCCGTCCTTGCTTTCTTCTTTCCTTCTTTCCTTCCTTTTTTCCTTCCCTCCCTCCCTCCTTTCCTCCCTCTTTCTTTCAGCTATTCTGAATGTCACAAAAATAGCAGGTGTAGAATAAAAAGGCCATCTTTGGATGGGATTAATAGTTCACATGCTACATGTGACTACTACATGGACTATCCAAGGACAGGGCTAGTAATAAAACTCACAAGATCAGATGCCCAAGTGGTACAGTAGATGGAATACTGGAGATAGAAAGACTTGAGTTCAAATTCTAACTCATGCATGCACTAGCTCTGACCTGGGCAACTTAAATGGCCTCAGTTTCCTCATCTGTAAAATGAATTTAATCATAACACCTTCCTCCAATGATCGTTGTACAGATAAAATGAGATGTTTATAAAATACTTTGCAACCCTTAAAGTGCTTAAAGAAAGTATTACCTATTGTTATCCTTACCACACACGTATAATATTGACAATAAACATGGTAAACTGACAGAATGAATTCTATCTGAGTGGTATCATTTACATTCAGTGAAATTCATAGCTGAAATATGAGCTTGGAAGGGCACATCTCATTTTTAATAGATTAGATAACAAGCGTAGTAAAATGTTCTTAAATATCAGAAAAAATATGCACATGTTAAGAAATCTACCAATCAATGAGGTAGATCATGATGGAAGACATTTGGGTAAGGATCAAAGGACAGAGAAACAGTAAGGATATTGTGGAGGCATTGTGGTAGAAATGTGCTGCTGACTGCAAGGACAGAAGAATAAAATGGGTAACAAAGTTGACATAGGAGTGATATGGCAATGATAGCCACTTTCTGCTTTCTGAAAGCTGGCCAGGAGCCATATCTCTATCTCATCTGAATACAGAAGAGATATGTTTTAAACTTTAACTTAATCATAATTGCATCCTTCAAAACATGAAGGAAGTGATGAGAAGATTGCTGTTCTGATCAGATTCTGAACAATAGCTTATTGTGGACATGTGATGATGGGAATCAGAGAAGGAAGTTTTTAATATATTTTAGAATTCTTGAAAGGTAGATAAAAAGGAGACATCTGGGAATAGTCTAGTTTGCTTCAGATACGTGGGGAGAGAAAATTCCAAAGTGTTCAGAAAATGGATAGGTAGGACTGTATCCACTGAAATTATCTGAAGAAAAATAGCCTAGGTGATAATAGTGATGGTGGTGGTGAGGCTGATGGTGATAATGCTGATGGTGATAGATGAAATTTACATAGCTCTTTCCACACATTATTTCATTTGATCCTGATGAATGGGCTGCTCCAAAGAACCAAGTCTTGCAAAAATAAACAAGTAATTACAAGAAGAAGGAAAAGGGAAGTAGAGGGAGCTCATGGTATGAGAAAAGACGAGAAAAAGCTCTACACTTGGAGTACTAAGGATCCAGGTTCAAATTAGGGTCTTCTGTTTACCACTTGTATGATTGAGCAAATTGACTTTAGCTATCTGATCTCAGTTTCCTTGTTTGAAAGTGATGGAACTGGACTAGGTAGAATCTAAGATCTCTTCCATCTGTAAGTCCATTATCCTAGTATTATTATCACTGAACAACTCAAATAAAAAAAAACAAAAGAAAACAACACAGGTCCAAAAGTGGAAACAAGACAAGGAAAATGTTAGGACTTATTTTCCTAAACTGTCCCCCAGACATGGAATTCTTCATCTCTGTCTCTTGACAGAGGCTTATCTTCCTTTAAGGACCCTATCAAACTTTCCGTGACCTCCTCTCTCCCAATTGTCAGTGACCACTCCTTCCTAAAATTATTTCAGTTTAGTTCAACAAAGAGTTATTAAGTACTTAAAATGTACAGGATACCACACTAAGGGCTCAGGATGCAAAGAGTCAAGTGAAACCTCTCCTTCCATCAAAGATTTTTGCCTGCTGCTAGGAGGATAGAATGTCTTTGCAAATAAGTAAAGAATGAAGAATATTGAAGACTGAAGATGCTAGAACAGCTAGAAGTTAAGGGAAGATTTCTAGGAGGACGTAACCCTGAAATGAATTTTTAAGAAAGATAAACTTTCTGAGAAGCAGGGGGTGAGGAAGGAGTGCATTCTAGGCATAAAGAATTACTTAGGACTCCATGGTCACAAACCCAAGTGACTGAGAGGTTGTTTGAGTCATCAGGAAAAATAGGGAAGTTTCCCATAGAATGTAAGCTCCTTGTGAGACAGTTTCGTTTTTGTCTTCATATTTCCAGGGCAGTTAGGTGATGAAGTGTATAGAGCACCAGGCCTGGAGTCACGAAAACCTGAGTTCAAATCCGGCCTCAAACACTAACTGTATAACTCTGGACAAGTCACTTAACTCTATTTGCCTCTATAAAATGGAATGGAGAAGGAAGCAGTAAACCACTGCATTATCTCTGCCAAGAAAATCCCAAATGGGGTCACAAAGAGTAGGACACATGACTGAAAACATTTGAGCAACAATGTTCTCAGCACCATCCACCCCGGATTGAGATAATGAATAAATAGTAGTTGAACTGAATTGGATTAGAAGCTGATCTACATAAAGAATTTTAAGGACAGCAAGAATAGAAAAAATTTCCTGACTTCTGTTGGGACAAAAGGCAAAATCAAAGAGGAGACAGGCCTACTGTCTGGGGTGTGTGGTGTTATTTCTAGGGTGTCAGGTATTTCTGAAGAGTCCAAATTTTTATACCTGAAAATCCATCCTTAATGTTTGTAAAAATAGTTTAGAGCTAAGATCTCTATTAAGAGCCAAAGCAGGGGCGGCTAGGTGGCGCAGTGAATAGAGCACCGGCCTTGGAGTCAGGAGTACCTGAGTTCAAATCTGGCCTCAGACACTTAACACGCACATACAGAAAAACTAGCCGTGTGACCTTGGGCAAGTCACTTAATCCCAACTGCCCTCCAAAAAAAAAAAAGAGCCAAAGCATCAACCTTGGGAAGGACAACATTTTAAGTTGTTAATATTTTTTGGCATTTAGTGTGAAAAAAAGTGTGGAAGAGATAGTATTTTGTGAGCAGGGAGAGAAGTAGATGGGAAAAAGGCTGATCTCTAAGTCTTAATCCTGCTCAAGCTGGGGGGAAGGTAATATCATGAAGTGAAGTAAAGGATACCAAATGGAGAATTTAGGACTATCCAAGAAAAATTTCCACAACGTTACCCCCCCCATATTTTGCCATAGGACAAACACAGTAAGGAAAAAAAACATTTATCAAAGAAAATATTCCTCTCCTGCCACTTTTTTCTGATTCTACTCTTCATCAACGTGCCTCAGTTACCTTCTCACTCTGGAATTTCTTAGTGCTGTGGTTTTTCCAGCTAAGAATCTCCCTCCTCTCCCAAGGTCTGTCTTTGGTGAGTTCCCACTAAGTCCTTCATTTTGGGCAGGGATCTAGGTTGTTCTTCTTCCCTCCAGGTTCTATACCTGGCTACCTCTCAGCTCATCTCATCTTCCAAAATTTTAGTGTAAACTCCTTTAGAATAGGAACAATTACTTTTTGCTGGTATTTGTGTCAATAATTAATGTAGTGCCCACCACATAGTAAATGTTTTATAAATGCCTATGATGGACTCACATTTAGTTCATTAGCAATGACAATATTTAAGCTCAATTAATCAATGAAGATTTATTAAGCACCTACTGCGTGTTAAGCACTGTGCTGAGTTCTGGATGACTTCTTAGAAAAGAAAACTAAAGATGCCTATTTTCAAATACTCTTTAAGAACTCCGAGGAAATGTTCTAAGGAATTGTGTCTACTTTTCTCATTTATATATCTTAGCAAATAGTGAGATCATTTTCTTCTGCACCTGCTCCTCTTCCAAATCTCTCAGGTCTTTGCTGCAAAGACTGGTATAAACAGCTTAAAATGCATCATCAGACTGCCAGCATAGAGACTGATCCCACTAGTCCAAAAGGAAATGATAGTTACTGTGTATTCAAATTGCATATACTAAAAAGAATGTCTGGAGTTTTCCTTTAAAAAAAGGAATCTCTTTGCAAGATATTTATATTTTGTTTATGAAATGAAACTTGAAGAAAGGAAGTAGTTTTTTTTTTCATATTCATTGGCTTTATGCAATGAAACAGCACAATACTATTAGTATCAGAAAAAGGAAGTGGTATAAAAGATGGGTAGTAGAGGGAGTCAGAAGACCTGGGTTTGAATGAGTATTTCAACAACTTAGTAGTCATGTGACTTGCTTAAAGTCATTTAAGTTTATCAGACTTCAGTTTCTTCATCTGGAAAATGGGAATACAATTAACTCTTTCACAGGATTGTAGAGGGAATCATATGATAATATATATGCGACATTTGAAGTACCATAGAAATATGTTTTTGTCATTGTTACCAAAAGACAGTAACGATTTACCACCATTCTTTATGAGGGTCAGCTAGGTGGTGAGGTGGATAGACTGCCAGCCCTGGAGTCATGAAGACCTGAGTGCAAATCTGACCCCAGACACTTACTAGCTGTGTGACCCTGGGCAAGTTACTTAGACCCCCTTGCCTCAGTTTGCTCATCTATAAAATGAACTGGAAAAGGAAATGGCAAACCATTTTAGTACCTCTTCCAAGAAAGCCCCCAAAAGGCGTCATGAAGAGAAAAGCAACATTCTTTATGAATAAGTCAATAAAATTTACAGATAACTTATTTTGTGTTAAGTTCAGAAAATAAATATATAAATATTTATAAATGCTAATATTTATATAAATATAAAAAATTAAGAGTTGGAGTGTCTGCCCTTAAGGCTAAAAAATGTAGAGCTGGAAAGTCCTTAAAGGTCATTAAATTTCTGTCATTTTTATAGATGAGGAGGGTTAAGTGACTTGTTCAAAATCATAGAAATATGCAGTGGCCAAGCCAATATGGGAATCCAGGTCTTCCAACCCTAAATTCAGCATTTTTTCTTCTCTATCATGTTACAACCCCCATGGCCCAGTTTGTAAATCTTCTACAATAATAGCTAACATTTCTCTATATGGTGCGTTAAGGTTTATAAAAGAGCTTTTCAATTATTATTACATTTGATCCTCATAACACTCTTGTGAGATATGTGCTATTATTAGCTCTACCTTATTGATGAGGAAACTGAAGCAAGATTGGCTAAGTGACTTGCCTAGACACAGAGAGTATGTGAAACAGGATTTGAACTTGGGTTTTCCTCACTTCAAGACCAATATTCTATGCTCTATGCCACTTGGGTGCTAGGTAGTCCATTTTCCACAAAAATAATAAATTCCAGATATCCTGATGTTAGTAGTTCATATATATTTAATTATATATCCTTATATATTTAATATTAATTTTTAATTAACTAATAATTAATTATTTAATAATATCAATATATTTAAGAGATTGTATTATTGTATGTTTTTTGTTGACCCTGATTCATTTGGGGAGGGAACAGAGGAGGAGAAAATTGACTACCAAGTATATTAAGGCCAGCTCTACAACTTGTTTCAGACAGTTGATTGGTGAACTAATTGTTAAGTGACTTGCTCAGGGTCACATAACCAACATTTTTTCAGAGGCAGGATTAAAATCCATCACACACAAGTCAAGATGTCATTGGTCCTCTTCAAAAACAAAGCATGAACAACTACTTTGAGGCAACTTTCTTTCCATTCTACCATGCTTTCTCCAGAATGTATTGTTTTGGAAACAAGTTTATTTTCTAGAAATAATTTTAAGACAGTGCATATCTTGTAAACTTGAAGAGATCTCTAATGATCATGCATGGATCATGAGTTCATCCATCCATACATACACATCTCTATACTCAGGTGAAGAAGTAATTACTGTTACTTCCACATTAATACTGTGTCTTGCATATATGCCTTTTTCTCTTCTAATTACTGCCACCAGCCTCACGCAGGCCTTTATCACTTTAAATCTGCACTACTGCCACAACCTACTGGTTGGTATCCCTGCTTTGTCTCTCCATCTTCCAGTCCATTCTCCATTCAACTATCAAACTGAACTTCTCAAAGTTGAGGTCTGATCATGTCACTCCCCTGTTACCTCTTGAGCCAAATATAATATCCACTGTTTGAACTTTAGGACCTTTCAAAACCCAGGCTCCTACATTTCTAGAATTCTTAGATCTTAATCTCTCCATTTCCTTCTCTTCCCCACCCACCTGCTACATACTCTGCAGTCCCATGACACTGGCTTCCTTACTGTACCTCATATAAGACACTATCTCCTGATTCCATTCATTTTTACTATCTGTTCCTCATACCTAGAATTCTCTCCCTTCCCATGTCTACCTCCCAGTTGCTGTCAGATCTCATCTAAGATCCCATATCCTATCAGAAGCCTTCTCTGAGTCGTCTTCATTCTTGGCGCCTTTTTTTGAGACTACCTTCCTTTTATCTTGTATTTATTTTATTTGAACATAGTTGTTTGCGTGTTATTTCCCAACTGGATTCTGAACTCCTTCAGTTCAGAGAATAGGGACTGAGTTGTTGTTTGCTGTTCTTCCTGTCCCTAGCACTTAGCACTGCGCCTGGAACATAGTAGGCATTTGATAAACGCATGTCAATTTGCTCATTTGAATATACATCTTCCTTCACAGTTACAGAATATTATATATTTGTATCTTCTCAACCTGTGCAATTCTTAGAAAAGAGGCACTCTAAGAGTTGGAGGCCAGGAGGGAATGCCATCTCAGCATAGGGAATGGTCAAGGCAAAGGCATGGAGGTAGGCAATGGAACATCAGTATCCTTTCATAACTCCTTCACAGAAGATCTGTCCAATGTGCTATTGACCTTCCTTTCAGTCTTTTTTTTTTTTTTGCTTTTTTTTTTTGGAGGGCAGTTGGGGTTAAGTGACTTGCCCAAGGTCACACAGCTAGTTTTTGTGTTAAGTGTCTGAGGCCGGATTTGAACTCAGGTACTCCTGACTTCAGGGCCGGTGCTCTATTCACTGCGCCACCTAGCCGCCCCCCTTTCAGTCTTTAAATATTTTGTGGCTATAAGAACTACCTGGGGTTGAGAGGTTATCTGTCTATTGTCTCTCATTATGACTAACAATTGACTCACATCCTTTACTGGTCATGCATGTCTTTGATAATATCTTCTGTGCAATATCTTTGAATGTAAGTTATCGTTGGGCAGATTCGGTCCTCTTACACCCAGCCTGCCCCTCTCCATTGCCCTTTGGGTTCCTTGTAATTTTACTTCTTTGGAAATTGTGGTGTTCCTGATTCACAGTGGTGTGATATCATGTGACAAACAATGGTTTAAAAAAGGGGCTTTTGTGTTGTTTACAGAGTAGTTTGGCATTACCCAAAGTGCTACGGGATTTCCAAATGTAATCCACTCTATTCTCTTCTTATTTGACTCAGAACTAATTTTATCAACCATATGCAATGTCTGTTTCTAATACATTTAACACACACAAACATTGACATACACATACATACACGCATACAATCAATCAAGTAGTGTTGATTAAACACAGCATTTTCTAGGCATTTTTCTAGGTTTTAGGAATACAGTTGCCACGGATGAAACAATCCCTACTCACAATAAACTTACATTCTAATTAGAGACAAGTACACATAAAATTTATGTGCGGCACAAATATGAAGTTAATAAACACACAAAGAGTAATTAAATACAAAATAGTTTAGAGTGAATACACTAGCAGTTGGCAAGATCAGAAAAGAAAATCATCATGGTACAGAAGATGAAGTCTGAGCTGTATCTCCAAGGAAAAGGGGGAGAATGAAGTAGGTATTTGGAGGGAGCACATTTTAGGCACAGAGGACAACCAGTGTAAAGGCATGGCTGTAGAAAATGGAACAGCAAGAGAAGGAAGGAACAGTGAAAGCATTCATTTGACTGGATTGGAGAATGTGGAAGGAGTGGATTGAGAATTCCAGAATTCCAGTCTAGAATGAGGAATGGGTACCATGTTGTATAGTTTTAAAAGCTAAGGTGAATCAAGTCAAGTAAACATGTCAAAAACATTTATTAAGTGCCTACTATGTTCTAAGCACTGCCCTAAGAACTGGAAATACAAAGAAAGACAAATGAACAATCCCTACTCTCAAGGACTTCACAGTGTGAAGAGAGGGAGACAATCTTGCAAAAAAATTATGTACAAATAAGATACATACACTATCAATTGGAGATAATCTTAGAAGGAGGGCATTAGTATTAAGTGGGAGAGGGGGAAAGGTTTCTTGTACAAGATCAGATTTTAATTGGGTCTTGAAGGAAGCCAGGTAAAATCCAGAAGGCAGAGCTGAGGAGGAAGAATCACAAACATGGGGTTAGGTAGTCACTGAAAATACCAGGAATCTGGAGATGGAGTATTATGTGTTTAAGGATCAGGGTAACACAGTATTGCAATTGTCAGATCCAGGGCTTAAATTCAGGTCTTCTGATGCGCTCAGTCCTGTTTCTACAATAGCTCTCTTCCTCTTTCACTTCCACACGAGCCTCAAGTCTGTTCTTTCCATTGGTACAAGCCTATTGCAAGGATGAAAATTTGGTAATATATTGGTAACTCATGGTCTAATATTCCTTCTCTGACTTCATAGGAGACCTCAGGAGTTTATGAGACTTCTCATAAATCACTCTTTTTGGCTAGCACCAAATGTCTTCTGGGGGTGCTGATATTAATATTACCCTACCCATCCCCAAACTAGCAGGATTAGGTGTTACAGATCAGCCTTGGGCATCAGTCTCTATGCTGAGGTGCATCCCATTTTGTTGTGACTCTCTGGAGTGGACAGTCAGACAAAAAACTGGCACTTCTCCACAACGTTATCACCTGTACCTCTATTGTGTAACACCTATGCTTTTTCTGGTAGTTATGCTATGCCCCCACCCCAAGCTTCTGATAACCTTGCCTTTCTAGTATTCAAAACTCTTTCAGTCTCCTACACCTACACGCCTGACTTCCTAAGATTGCCCCAGCTTCCTTTAAATTTCTTGTTCTGGGAGGTAAGGCCACACCATGGCCTCACACACAAACTTCAGCTTTCTGAAAAAGAGGGAAATCTTCTTGACTCTAGGACTTAGGAAAACTGAAGTCATTTACAGGTATATCCTTCCCTGCTCCCATCCATAGAGAGATAAAGAGATTCTTACCTACTTTCAGCCTTGGTATTCTCTTACAGGATCATAGGTTTGAGATTAGGGACTTTTCCTATTCCATTATTTAAAAAAAATATAGACAATGCTTCTTGTGCTATCTTAAGGACTATTTTAAGTTTATAATATTGGGTAAATTTTAAAATGCTATAGAACCTTAAACTATTTTTATTGTTATTGTAGTCATAAAAGGCTATATAAATATGAGCTATTATCACTATAACAAAGGTCAGCACTTTTATTATTTTGGTTGCAATAGGATAAGTTGCAGTGTACTGACATTTCATAGAAAGATCTCTCTGAATTCACATCCCAACCTAAGTCTCTAGACTCAAATATACCCTCAGTTCTGTCTTGACAAGTGAGCTACTCTAATAAATTACAATGTAGAGCTGGTACAAGGGAGAACAAGAATTTTCTCTTCTACTTTAAATAAAATGCATGCCTGACATAGTGAGAGGTGGAAATGTACTTTTCTGTTGCCTATAGCTATGACCAACCTCTGCATTTATATTTAAAGCAGAAAAATGAGCTTCCCCTAATGTAGCCCTCTGGGACTTAATGACCAGCAATCCAAAGCTCATCTGTGTCAGGTAATTTGAGAGAAGTTAGCACCTGGAGGACACAGTGTCAAATGAATGTTGCTCTCTTATCGTTCATCGTTCTATATACCCCTCATGTCCAATGAATGGATGCCCAATATTCCTGGGTAGTCTGATTAATCACAGAATGTTCCCACTGAACCAGGTCTTACTGAAATTGAAATGAAGTTGAGGGAGGGAGGTTAGAATCTTGGCTTTTACGTGCCCTAGCTGTACCACCACGAGCTGTGGATTTGCATTAGCTGAGGAAGTTTCCAAAACAGGGGTCCCTCAACATTGATGAAATCACAGTTACAAACCTCATCGTCTTGTCTGTTGGCCTGCCTGCCTGCCTCTCAGACCAAGTTATTTTCACAGTCTTAAAGAAATTCTTTAGACTGATATGGAGGGTCGTGTGTAAGGTGGGGAGGTGTGAGTGACTGGAGAATGGGGGAGTGTTGACTGGAAGACTAAGAGTACCTAGAGCCTCAGTTGCGAGGGAGGCAGGGTAAGCCCACAGTGGCTCTTTGGGTAGGTCTAATTATGATTTCCCACTTCTGAGTACCCACAAACCATTCCAGAGGGAGGACCTCCTTGTTTCTTTCCTTCTGTTTTAACTCTTTTCCTCTTCATAAGCCCTTTCCGCAAACCCAAATAGCAGGTGGGGGAAGGGATATGGTCAGGGATCACCACTGCAAGTTCTTTTTTGTTTTTCTTCTCAGATCCTTGGAGAACTTCTCTGAAGCCATAGGAGAACCAACGGGTACTGGAGGAGAGCATATATAGGTAATAACAGCACATGAAATGACTATTACTGAACCTCAGAAAAATTCTGATACAATTGCATGTGGGTTATATGCTTTAATTAAATACCTTCTATTTTATTATTTAAAATAAAATTTAAAAATTTGACTAACATATAAAAAAGGTTTTTTGTTCGTTTTGTTTTAAGAGCTGACACAGAGATTATGACCTTTTAAAGCAAATGGAACTCAATCATTTTCAAAATGACCATGTGACAATTTATCTCTGGTTTTATGAAGGTATGATAGCTCTGAATGGAGAATGGTAATTTTTGAAAAGGATATTAAAAATTCCTCTTTAATTTAGTCTTAATTTGAACTGTTACTCTGCCTCCCTCCCCCATTTAAAATACCATTATAAGACTAACCTTATAATAGTGGACATTATAATGAGACAGAGTTCTGGGCAGTTGGGTACATGTATAATGGTGACATGAATGTGGAGATGAGGCAAAAAGAAGTGAAAAGGGAAACAGTGTCACCAAAAATGGGGTGGGGGAGAAATAAGTGAACGTTGAAGGAAAATATATACTTCACATTTTGCCCCAGGGACTGCCCTGAGTTTCAGTATTGGGACAGTATTTTTATCAATTCATCTTGTTAACTTCATAAGATGTCCTCTAAAAGGATTTCTTTCCCTTATATCTTTGCATAGATTTAAGTGTGTGCCTCAAATGCCTTCCCTCCTCATCAGCTTCTCAAAATCCTTAGGTTCCTTCAAGACTCACCATAGCACCTCAGTGAGTTGTTGGGGAATCCTTTCCTGACCCTGATCAGCATTAGTTTGTGTTCTTCCTCTCCTCAGATTATATCGTGTTTGTCTGTTGAAGAGTTGTATCCCTGCAGTAAAAAGTAAGTCCTTTGAAGACAGGATCTGTTGCATTTTATTTTTTTCCTTTGTACATCCACAGTATGACACACTGCAAGTAAGCGCTTAAATGATTGGTGTATGAGTGCACAAATGGAATGAATGAATGTCTTGATATTAAAAGAAAATATGGCTGGAGCATGACTCTCTCCTTTCCCCATGCTTCATTTAAAATACAGGGAGAAAGAATTAACATGCAAGAATGTGAAAAAAAGTTCTCTTACCAACAAAACCTTAAAATTTCATGATATGAGATCTTCCTTCAAAGGGAAATGATTTGTCCCAGGAACAGATTTTGCATTTGGATATGGATGTTGTTTTGAAAGGAAAACAAATGAGTGTGATATGAACCCACCAGCCTCATGCCCACTCAGGTACCACAAATATTATATGAAACCATGAAAGAAACCACATCAAGCCTGATCAAACCCTTGAGAACTTCAAGGAAATCACATTAGCCATATGTCACTTCTCTGTGGGTTCTTCCCTAGGAAAAGAAAACTTACTAGAACCTCAGCTAATTGCAAAAGTCATCAAAATAGAATAAGTCATCCCATGACATGAAACAGCAGAAATCCACAAACCCCTAAAACCCCTTGAATTCCACAAATTTAGGGTTTCCCTCTTCTTCTTTTTTTTTTTTTTGCAAAGCTGTCATTGAGTGTACTTAAACACATTGGTAGCTGCTTAGACTGAATCATTTTGTTCCCCCAACAATTATATACTTAATTTTTATTTGTTTATATTGGACCATACTCTAGGTCCAGAGTGGCATATGTGCAGTAGCCTCCAAGCATTTGGCCCAAGTTTATTTCCAGGGCAACACTCTGATGTGGGAAGAGGTGGGGTGGTACAGAGAGAGGCAGCCCAGTAGCGGGAATGATCAGTAATCAGGGGAAGAAGCAGATCTGTAATTAGGGTGGGGGCAATCTGGTATTTGCACCTAGAGTGACAAAGTTTAGGGAATTCTGAAAGAATATTCATGGGGCATGCTCCCTACTTTTAGCAGCCATAATGCAGATACACTTCCCTCATCCTTCTCCCTTTGCCACTCTGCTTCCCCAGGCACAAAAATTATTGGTACTTATGGTTTTGAGGAAGATGAGTCAAGTCCATCAAAGAGTAATAAAAGCACAATAAAGAATCCTACAAGCACAAATCAACTTTGAGAGAGAAAGACATGAGAATTACTGACCAACATGTTAGAGTTGGTGAGTGGAAAGGTTACTTGGACACTGATAAAAATTATTCACTAACAACCCAGGTAGAGAATATAACTTTATTGCTGTTGTTTTAAATAAAAGTATAAAGGCATAATCTCATCTGCTATAGGCTCATTGACAATATTCTTGGTACAACCCTGGGAGTAGATAGGAAAGTCAACAGGGATGATATGGAACTTCATTCTAATTCCACATAATTTTGATGATGCTTTTTTGTTCTATGAAGCTTCAGGATTATGAGTATTGGGGATGGCAACAACTATTCAAAACAGTGTTCATAATTTTTGGGAATCAGTGGCATTTCCTGGTGACTATGGTGAATACTTTGGTCTTTGATAATGTTATGTTCTAGTATGATTTGTTGGGGTGGCTAGGCAAAATAGCCTGGATTGCCTAGCCTGGAGTCAGGAAGACTCATCTTTCTGAGTTCAAATCAGACCTCGGACACTTAGTATCTATGTGACCCTGGGAAATCAGCCACTTAACAGTGTTTGCTTCAGTTGTCTCATCTATAGTGTGAGTTGGAGAATAAAATGGAAAACCCCTCTAGTATCATTGCCAAGAAAATGTCAAATGGGATCTTAAAGAAGCAGATATGGCTGAAAAACGACTGAACTGAATAGTTTGGTGGTTCAGTTCTGCAGGGTATTTTGAAGTCTCTATTTGTTACATGGTGATTTACTATCTATATGTCCCTGAAAGACAGAGAGCTTCGGATAAATAATTTGAACCAGCAGGTAGTATCTTGCTGGACATGAGACAGATAAACTTTTGCAATCTACAGTGATGCCCCCATTATTTCCATGAATACTTATTCTTATGCTCTCATTATCTTCCATTATTATTATTATTGTCATTGTCATTGTTATTATTGTGGTTGTCATTATTATTGTGTTTGTTGTTGCTTTCTTCTTTTTGTGTTTGATGCAGCTCAGATAGAAATGGCCTGGGACAAGTTGCTACCCTCTTATTTTATGTTTAGTGTATAAAAAACTGACATATAGAGGGATAAAATGATTCCTTTTCTATTTTGGGAACTGAAGCTCTTCTTTTGTAGGCTTACTGAAGGCATCTTTAGGGCAACTCAAGTATCACTTTGGATGTTATTTACATCATTTTATTTCCACGTGCTTTTATTTCTTCTGCTAGATCTCTCTTTTAAGAACTTTTCATTTTGTGGCAGTTCATGCTAGCCAACATTCAATGTAGTTATATCTGTTAAAATGGTATTTTATGGGTCAGTGTTAAGTCTGGGTGATTGTAGGCAATAGTTTTGTCTGTGATCATACTCTAGGTCAAGCACAGATAATATGTTGCATTCTCAAGAATATTTTGTATTTCATAGTTCATATTTAGGGAATTTATTGTCTATTAGTTTATGACTGAGAGTGAGTTTGTGAAATATAATTCTGACCATTTGATTGCATCTCTTGTAGGAGCTAAATTTGTGTCACCTTCAGTGATGTGTTTTTGTTTTTCATCCTTCATTTTCAAAGAGGACCAGTGGTATCACAGGGTGATATATGGACTTATACTTGAATTGGATTGAAGTGAGGCAGAGTTGCACAAAATCATCAGCCTTATTCTCTCTTCCTGAGTCATCTACAAAAGGCAAGACAAAAGTCAAGACAACTGGCAATGGCCTGGGATACAGTGGATGACGTTAGCATCTGACCAGGCTCTAAGTTCTCCAGAATGTCTGCTTCAGCCATCTTCATGGCCATCGGAATAAATTATTCTCATCTGTCCATTCTTCTGGGGAAAATTTTCACATGCTTGGGGTAGATATCCCCGTAATTTACCAATGGGTCTGAGGCCTGTTGGTTATCCTTAATGCAGTTTAACCCATCTGCCAAGATACTTATGCTTGAGTATGGTCACTGTGCACGCCACAGCTTCTGGGAGTCACAGGTGAGAGTTACAGTCCTTGATATGTCCTTGCCTCATCTGCATTGATGGTTACGTCCAGGCTTCTTAAGGATGAACTTTCTGTAGTTTCTTGCAGCAATGACCTGATGTTGTATTACGATAAAGAACATTTGCATTTATATAAACAAATCTTTTAAACTTAAATGATTCTTTGTTTTGAGGTCTTGTGGATGTTACCCATATATGGCTTAGTAGTTCCCCAGTTCCCCTTTTGATCTTAACTTTTCCTTAGGACCTATATTTGGTGGTAAAGCAGTATCAGTTGTGCATGTATTATTATTGGTGGTGATGGTGGTGTCTTCATGATGCTGCTGTCATTGACATCCTCATCCTCATCATCCTCCTCCTTCTCCTCCTTCTCCTCCTCCTCCTCCTCCTCCTCCTCATCATCATCATCATCATCGTGTCCAGACCATGATTTCATTGCTCTGGAAAATTCCTAATGTCCAAATACCCTCCAGCATAATTATTAGAGGCTCATAATTTTTAAAGTATAACCAATTAACAGCTAAAATTGAAGCACAAGCAGTTATACTTTATGTGTCTATCCAGTTCACCTAGGGAATGATACTAGAAATAGGGTGCTTATAAAAGTTTAAGGACATTTACACAATCTTGCCCTGGGTTTTGCAATAAGCAAGAAATAGGCTTGAGGGGGAAGGTATTGTTGCTGAGCATTAGGACAATTTTGCAGCAATTCCTGAAGGAGGAAACAGGCTTCTTCTGGTCACAGAAGAAGCAGGAAGATAACCCTTATAACTCAGACAGTAGCTTTTTGATGAGCCAGGTGGTCCCTAGCCTAGAAGGAGCTGTGTGAATCAATGAGAGTGAATTCTAGGGAATCCTTAAAGGGAGAAATGACTATGAAGCCTCAGAGGACAATTTAACTGCGAGCCTGATGCAGGGACAGTGGCCTCTGAGGAACATCACCCCATCTGCTTACATAGAAACAAGTAGTAGGAGACTATGTACTTGGCCTCACTCCCAAATCAAGTTCACTGATGCATTATTTGGGTTCTTTTCTCTTTTCTCTCTTGCTCTACCAGTATTTTGAAAGCATCATGACAAAAGTTACTGTAGCTGCTTCTATTTCTTCTGTCTTGGCCCATTGTTGAAGCCACTTTGCTCCACATATGATAGGACCAGACCTGAGTTTTCTTTAATTCGAGGAATTAAAACTCCCTCCATCAACACAGATCAACGACTCACATATAACTCATAGTCTTTGTTGTCTTGAGTGTGAAGAGTTTAATGAGTTAGCAGTTATCACAAAACTCGTTTCTGAGACAAGATTTAAAGTCAGGTCTTTCTTACAGCTTTTACTACCTTTCTCATGTGAGACATTTTTATTATTATTGACTGGAGTATCAAATCTCATTCCTTATGTATGTTGTCTGACTTGGGAAGGAAGCAAGATGGAGTGGAAGGAGGCTTAGCTTTAGAGGCAGGGGACCTGGGTTCAGATTCCACCTCTCTTGAAGCTCTATGTGACATTTATCAAATCACTTTACATATTTTGGGGGTCCTCAGTTTCCACAACTGTTGTTCATCAAATATTATTGCTGGAAAGTTCCCTATAGGTCATCTAGTACAACCTCTTGATTTTATAGATATAGAAACTGAGACGCTGAGAACAAGGGTGACTTCCTTAAGGTCACACAAGTAGTAATTCTATAGCAAGGCAGTTATTCAAACCCAGATGATATTCAAATCCCACTGCTTTTTCTACTACCCCACAATGTCACTCTAAAATGAGAAAGTAGAACTAAATGATCTCTGAGTTGCCTTAGAGCTTTAAATCCCATGGTCCTATTTCATTTGGATGTGACTATGAAAAAGAGCCAATTTATGATTGAATGGCCTTGATGTCAACAGACTGTAAGTATTGCCTTGAACATGCCAACTAGCCCTGGGCTGGATCTCTACAACAGAATGTGAAGTAGCAATTTGACTATTATCCAGTTAATTTGATGGATGTGGACAGTTCAACTGGACAATTAATTTTTTTTCAAACAGATTCACTTTGCTCCAGTAAATTGAGAGATTAAAAAGCTATATTTTATGCATTGTTTTCTGACAATAATGTCATACAGAACAGTGGGCAGCAGCAAAGAGTAGACTGATTTAAGTCTAAAGGAGTAGTAGGTCATTCTTGCATCCCCAGAAGTTCCATGTTCCCTATACCTGAAATTACTTTTTATTTACTCTGTATATATTTTGAACATCAATGCACACACTGCTCCCAGGAAACCAACAAAAAATCAGTTCCTTTGAAGGCAAAGATCATTTTGTTTTTATTTTTCATATCCCTGACATCTAACATAATTTCTGTCTCATAGTAGGTGATCAATGAATGCTTATTGAAATGAGTTGGATTGAATTGAATTAATCAGATTAGATTGAATGGGAATTTAAAGAACTACCTCAGAAAGGGCTCCAAAGTAATTTCAGTTCTGAGTATCACATTTGGGGAAATATCCAGAGAAGGGCAGCAAAGATAGTGAAGGGGCTTACAGACATCATGTGAAGACTGATGGAAGGAACAAGAGGTGTTGATGAGTTAAGTAGGTGGTCCAGTGGATCGGGCACTGACCCCTGAGTCAGAATAGACCTGTTTTCAAATGCAACCTTGGAAACTTAGTAGCTTTGTAACCCTGGGCAAATTACTTAACCTCTATCTACCCCCATTTCTTCATCTGTAGAATGGGGATAATAATAGGATCTACTTCTTAGTGTTGTGTGCATAAAAATGAGATATTTGTAAAGTTCTTTGTAAACATTATAGTGCTATATGAATGCTAGCTGTTGTACCGATATTGAAGAATATATGATTTAGGGAGGATATAACAGGGTTGTTAAAGTATTTAAACTACTTATATGGAACAGGAATTTAGCCCCTGTTTCTTGTCTCTCGAGGCTGGAACCAGAAGCAATAAATGGAAGTTGGAGAGAGGGAAATTTGGTTTGGTATAAAGTAAGACTTCCTCATAATTAGAAGTGTCCCAAAGAAGAATGGACTGCCTCAGGAGGCAATTGTTCCTCTTCATTAGATGTGTTCAAGTAAAGTCTGGATGATTTCATTTTTGGCGTGTTATAGACGTGATGAGTGTTCAAGTCATGATTGTTCTAGATGAATGCTGAGGTCTCTTTCAAATCTGAAATTCCGTAATTCTCTTGGTTTTTGAGGTAGCAATATCAATTGACATTTATACCTCAGAAATTTCATGTAAATATCATCTTTCTGTATTGTTGAAGTTGTACAGGAAGCTCCCATTTATACAGAGTGGTTGAGAGATGGAAAATTCTGGTAATATGCTGATTAGCAGTTACCATATTGTATATAAGACATGTGTTATTGATTTTCAAATAATCAGTATACAACAGATTATACCCAATACAAAGCTATGCTGAGTCAAATCTAATGATTCTTTTTTCAAAAGTCACTTTAAGATTTTGCTTTGCTTCAGGTCATCATTGTGAACATAAGTAATCATTCTCTAATTCAACTCAATAAACATAGTACAGATAATAGTTAAGAGAGTGAATATTCAGTATCTATAGTTAAGAGAGTGAATATTCAGTATCTAACTTATTCATGAGGTGTCTGTATTGATAATAGTTCACATTTAGATGTACTTTCCAGCTTAATTTAATTCCATTAATCAAACATTTTTTGTATCTACTATATATAAAGAACTAGGCTAGTCGAGAGAGAGTTGACAAACTCAGTTTGCACCCTTAAGAAACTGACAGTCTAATAAGGAAGATAGGAGATATATGTGTGATAGATTGTGATTAGGAGAAAGGAAGAATCTAGACAAAATGCCATAAGAAAATCTGAGTAGGGAAATTTTACAAAGGGAATTCTTCATAATTTCATAGCTCCAACTGATAGGCCTGAAATTAGGAAGGCCTGAGTTGAGTTCAAATCTGGTCTCAGACTTATTAGCTGTGTGATGTGGGCAAGTCACTTAACCTCCCTCTGCCTCAATTACTTTAACTGTAAATAGGGATAATAATAGCACTAACCTTCCAGGGTTGATCTGAGGATCAACTTAGAATATTTGTAAAGCACTTGGCACAATTCCTGGTATTTAATAGATGCTTAAATATTTGCTTGCTTCTTTTCCTTTCTTCTTCCCTCTCTCCTTTCCCACTTGCCTTTCCTCCTCCCTTCCTTTTTCCTTTATTCCTACTTCCATTCCTTCCTTCATTCCTTGTTTCATAATAACCCTATGAGGTATGCTGTACAAATACTAGGATTCCTACTTTGCAGATAAAGAGACCAAGGTTCATAGACCACGAGTGACTAGCTTATGGAATTATAGTCAGTAAGTGGAGGAGCTAGGATGCCCGTGAAGATTGTTTTTTTCTAATTTCAAGTACAGTGAGCTTCCTATTTATAACACACTATCAACTAAGAGAGTCTACCTTAACTAATAGCTGAAAATAACTCAGATGCTACTGATTTTGACATTTGGGCGATTTGGGGGGAGAGGCTAGAAAATAGTTTTACATGTTACATATTTAAATGAATAACACCAATCTTCTTCCAGTGATGGTGGATGGCTTCAAATCATAAAACATGTACAGTTTCTAAAGAATTGAAGTTGGGAATGAACCATAGGACAAAGGAGACATGAATTGTGAGCATGAATAGTCTGTAACCCATAATAAAGATTGTACAAAAGAAAAGTTATACGGAATGGCACTGAATAAGTGTATGCCTGAATAAGATGGGCCAGTTGACTTCTGTGGTGATGGTGACGGATAAGCAAGACACACACAGTATACTGATATCTAAGTGATATCAAAAGAACGCATTGAGAGGCTAAAGTACAATGAGTGTTCCTTCCATGTCAAGTCATAGTGGAGAGTACTATAAGACTGCCAGGCATGAATAGGTTGCTATCTGTACTACTGAAGGGAGATGAGATAATCAGGCTGATAAGATAATCATGGTAATGATTATAATGATGATAAGTAGCATTTATATGACACTTTAAGGTTTACAGAGTGTTTTTCTTAAGCATGCTATCTCATCTCAAGATTCTTCTTCCTTAATTCCAATTTGGTCTCAGACACTAGCTCTGTGACCCTGCACAAGTAACTTCTCTGTATTTGCATTAGTTCCTCATCTGTAAAATGAGCTGGAGAAAGAAATATATTCTGTATCCTTTGCCAAGTATCTTTGCAAAAAAACAAAACAAACAAACAAAAAACCCATATGGGGTCAGGAAGAGTTGAACACGATTGGAACAACTGACCACTACCACCACCAATTCTCATTTGATATTCAGATAGTTCTATTGGAATACTGCGGTGTAGGAAACTCTGGGTTAGGGGTCAGGACATTGTTTTTTTTTATTTAATTTTTAATCATTATAGCTCTAACATTGATTCTCAAAATTAAATTGAATATTAATCTGAGAAAAAAAGAAATACAGTGATGTTCTTTTAACATAAAATTCAGCAGTGAGGATCATGTGGTGATTTTGTAACCCCACATCTTAATAAAGGCCAGTCATATTGACATTATAGAGCACAGGTTCATGCCTAATGTTTCCATTCTGGTAAATGCTTCGAATCTTGCTACCCAGTCTCCCTAACACTGCAGGTATTTCCCCTGAAATCCTATGAGGATACATTTATCTTATTGCTGAGAAAATGCATATAAACGACTGAGCCAGTTTAGTGGTCTTCGCCAAAAATAGCTTGTCCTTTTGACTCACCCAGTCTGCCAGTAAATGCTATTTTTTTCTGTCCACAGATAGGCTAAATCGAGTAACGGCACATACAGTACATTTGACATGAGATGCAATGTAGCACTGGCTTGGTTTTGGGAAAACTTGCATTGAGGCACATCTTAGGACAGCAGATTTTAGTGCTCAAAAAGACTTTAGATAGAATCTAACTCATGTGTTTTATCAAATGTAATGAAAAACTGAAGAAGTGAATGGTTTGGTGAAAAGAGTCTCAGACCCAAATTTCCACCCTGAATTCTCCACTTAACCAGCTACTGATAATGGGAAGAACATTTAACTTTTTAAAATGTTTCCCCATTTGTAAAATGAGAAGAGTAGTAGTTGGCATTTAAATAATAGCTGGCTGATATCCACACAAATATACATATACATAGAAAAATATGTGTATATGTATGTTTGTGTATCAATATATGTAATAACTATGATTTGCATGGCACTTTAAAGACTATAAAGCACTTTACAAATATTATTTCATTTAATTCTCACAAAAATCTTGGGAGGTGAGAGATCTTATTATCCCCATTTTACAGATGAGGAAACTAGGGATGAGAGAGGTTAAATGATTTTCAAAAGATCATACAACTAGAATGGAACTCAGGTCTTCTCAATTCCAGGGCCAACTGTTTATCCACTCAGCCACCCAGCTCACTTCCCATCCAGCTGTGCTCCTGGGCTCTATGATTTCCAAAAACTCAGCATCCTGCAAGGTGACATCACCTCTGAAACTCACCCTTCTGCAGCACCACTGCCCCCTTGGCTCCCTTCCTCATTTCATTCTCCAGCTTCAGGGTTTCATCATGCCTCCAGGCTAGGCACCCTCCTTATTTCTTTCAGGTATTTATTGATTTCTCAATTAAATATAAAGACATTTTTAAACCATCATTAAAAAAATTGAGTCTCAAATTCTCTCCCCCCCTTTTTCCCTCCTCCTTCCTTGGTAAAGTCATTTGATATATGTTATGTGTGTGTAGTTATGCAAAATACAAATACTCTCCTCCTTTCAACTGTTTGTAGGTGTTATCTTCTTTATTAGACCATAAACTCCTTGAGATCAACCATTTCTGTTATTATCTGCTATGATGTTTCACTGGCTCCTGGTCTCTGTAAGGCTCAAGGCTATACTAGACAGAAGGGGAAGAAATTTACAATGCTCCCTTTGACAATATATTTGCATAGAACCACTAGGCTACTCTTAGTTCTTCTCTTCATTTGCCCAGCATTTATTCAGCACTTACTGTGCACAGAAAACTATTAAAGGGCCTAAGGCAGATCGATTTAGAAGACATGCTACATGCCCTCTTCGAAGGTTACTGGGTCACAAGATGACATACAATGCAATTATTATAATACAAAATAATATATGTCAAGTTCATTGAGAGGAATAAAATAAGACAAAATATAAGTCAGAAGACACAAATACTAAACATCAACTGCATCAGAGGGACAAATACAAACAAAGGGCTAAAATATTATTTTTGTCTGAAAAGAGAGAGGTCAGGGAAGGCTTTATGGAGGAGGTAGCAATTAAGTTGGGTCTTCAAATATAAATGAAGTTCCAACACATGAAGATCAGATACAAGAAAACCATGTATACAAGAACAACAGTACTATAAAAATGGATTTTCAAAGACTCAATTCTGATCAATGCAATGACTAACCATGATTCCAGAAGACTGAAAGCTACCTACCTCTTGGCAGAGAGCTGATGAACTAAGCCTGGAGGATGTGAGAATTTGCTTTTCTTGACTACGTATATTTATAGCAAAGCCTTGGGGAGGGGAATAAATGCTTGTTGATTGAACAAGAAAATAAAATTCAATTTAAAAAAAGCTTCAAAACATAGAAACGGGAGTTGGGGTGCATTCTTAATATAGACAGTAGAATAAACCTGGATTCAGGAAAGCAAGAGACAAAATGGTACAGCATAGAACACTTGCATCATTCAGAAGAGGGAATAAGTAATAGAGATAAAGTAACATTGCTAATTTAGGGCCACATTGTGAAATGCCTTAAATACCAAGCTAAGTAGAAAGTAAACCCCTTTAGGGAGAAGGTTATGATATTATTATTAATCTTTGTACCTTGCACATGGTAGGAGTTAGGAAAAGTTAGAGGGTGGGAAACTGGATCACAGATTTTTGCAGTGGTCTCTGGGAGAAGGTAATTAGTGCCTAAATGAATTGAGGTGGTAAAAATGGAAAGGAAAAGAAAATGTCAGATGTTGGGGCGGCTAGGTGGTGCAGTGAATAGAGCACCACCCCTCGAGTGAGGAGGACCTGAGTTCAAATCTGGCCTCAGACACATAACACAAAAAACAGTCATGTGACCTTGAGCAAGTCACTTATCCCCAATTGCCCTGCCTTCCTCCTTTGCAGAAAGAAAGGAAGAAAGAAAGGAAGAAAGGAAGAAAGAAAGAAAGAAAGAAAGAAAGAAAGGAAGGAAGGAAGGAAGGAAGGAAGGAAGGAAGGAAGGAAGGAAAGAAGGAAGGAAGGAAGGAAGGAAGGAAAGAAGGAAGGGGGCTACCGGGGGCGGAGCCAAGATAGTGGCATAGAAGCAGCAAGGTCCTGCAGCTCCCACGCAGCCACCCTAAACACCCATAAAAATATGACTCTGGACAAATTGTAGGACTCTCAAACTCAAAAAATACAGAAAACACATCTGTCCTGGAAGGCAGCTCAGCAGCAAGGGATCATGCCAGCAGGACGCACACAGACGCCAGCCCAGCATGAAACCGAAAACCATGGCCAGACCCCGGGGTGGTAGGAAGGAGGGAATCCAAGCAGAGCAGCAGCCAGTCTACAAGAGAGAATATCTACAGCCTCCAGCAACTCCACATCTACCAAGGTATGAAAAATAGGGGTTTAAGAAAGGCAGTCAGGCAGGAGGGGCTTATCCCACAGGCCTGCAGGCAGGAGCCATGACCAGCCCAGCCTAAAACCGCCATGTGTCCAGGCTCCAGGGTGGTTGGGAGGAGCCAAGCCTCCCAAGATGCAGTGTGAGTCTACTTCAGAGAAGATCTAAAGCACCTGGAGAAATCTTCACATCTACTAAGCCAGGATTAAAGGTCAGTGAAAGTGAGTGAAACTTTCAAGCTAAATTTGGGGGAGAACAACCAGTTTGGCCAACCTACCCCAGGACAAAGGAGCACTGGGGGAAGGGCAGAAACTACTGTAAACAGCGGATGACCCCACTGGGCTGCTTCAGAATCCCTGGCCTGTGGATCCCAAAGGGGGACTGAGTCTATTGATCAGGGCCAAGTACTCTTGCATTGAGCGGCCTGGATCCAGATCATGGTCTTGGGTGGTGGTCCTGAGGTGCACTCTCAGCAAGCCAAAGCTGGAGGGGCTGCAACACCCCCCTAATAGCTCCAGCAGCTGGGAAAACCCCAGCAATTTGGAACAGAGCTTTCCCCCCTGGAAGCAGAGTTTCATAAAGCTAAAAAAAACCAACCAATTAATTGACTGGCCAACATGAGGAAAAGGAAGCAAAATAAGAACAGCAATAAAACTCTAGAATCCTTTTTTTGTGGGCAAAAAAAGGATGAAAGCGTGGAACGGGAGGAAGACAACACAGTCAGAACTCCCACACCAAATGCTTGCAAGACACTTGAAGAATGCCTAGTAGCTACAGATAATCTGAAAAAGGACT
>JAQQSW010000480.1:0-40125 GCA_028646575.1 Pseudocheirus occidentalis | reverse complement strand
AGAGGATACCCTAAATATAATGGAAAGTAATGGAAGCAAGTGGTGGAATGCCATGTGTGGGGAACATCAAGGATTTCAATATGTCTAGAATACACAGTGGGTAAAGGGGAGAATTGTGAAATCAATTGAAAGCAGACTGGGGCCACATCACAAAGGACTTTAAATTCCAAACAGGAGTTTTGCATTTTATTCTAGATGCAATAAAGTTTCTGAAGCTTCATTAGCAAGGGACATACTATGGCCAGACCTGTGCTTTAGGAATGTCAGTTTTGCATCTGTCTGGAATTTGGGTTAGAGAGGAGAGATGGTAGCGTGGAGCTCAGTTAGGAGGCCATCACAGAGGATGATAACAAAGGAGTTACACAGTTAATCTTACCTAGAGTCTGAGATAGAACAAAAGTGTCTGTGTGTCTGCAACTTGCTAGCTCTTCATATGAATAAGCAGCCACCTTTCATCCCTGGCTCTTAATAATTTATAGTACTAGCCATACAGTAGGTGTTCACAAACACTTCTGGATGTAGTTAATGATTTTTTTAAAACTCCTTTGTCAGGCAAATAGGGAAGTCTTAGCATGGTAACCCTTGGAACATCCCTTAGACAAATGCCCTCTGGTAACCTTTTACCACTGGGATTGTCACAAACTCCATGAGTCAATTTATACTTACCAAAGGAGGGTATATGCATCTAGGAAATCACCAATATCCTGGAGGAAGCCTACTAACTAGGGGTTTGCATCCTGATTTGGAAGACACCCCAACAATAAATAAAGGATTACTGCTTCTTATCAGAAGAAAAATGACTAGCATAGTTCTCCCTGTTTAAAAAGGGTGTTCTTTTCCTCATGGGATCTCTTCTAAAAGGTCAGTGACATTTTGATTATACTGTCTGGAGGATGACTCTTTCCCAACAAAATAGAAATTGAGCACCTGGGTTCCAGATGTAAGTAAGATAACTTTCAGATTTTCCAACATGTGTGAAATGATTTGGCAGGCAACATCCCAGTTCATTTCCTGCTGACTAGGGTATGTCATTCAAGGTGAGAGAATTGGGATTTGTAAGACGCTCTCATGACCTCTCTGATAAAATGTAAATATAAATTTGGGGAAGAACTTTCTAGAGAACAGCACTAATTAGTTACCTCAGTTCTCTGTGGCACATAAAAAAAAGTTGTCAGTCTATATAAACTCTTAGGTAGAAGAGGGGATTATAGAGACATGTGACTTGATTTATTGAAACTTATTGCCCATCCCCAGAATACTGTATCTCGAGACAATCTTTTTGCACAGCAAGAATTTCTGTCTAACCCAATCTCTTAGGAATTCTCTTGTGCTCAGAGACTCGTGTATCATCCTAACTTGCCCTCAACTCAGATCCCTTATTGACCTGATGACCAGGACTGTAGACCTACAAACAGTATTCATTCAATTTGATAAACTTTTTAAAGTATCTACAGGGAATACAAAAACAAAAATTAATCCGTCCCAGTCCTCAAGGAATTTATATATGCTATTATAGAAAGCAACATGGACAGTCATAAGAACTGAACCCCTGATTTCATTAGTTTAAGGAACTCCTGAATGATGAAACTTTATCATTGCAGTAACTTCTCTTCAACTTTTAGAAAGTTTCCTGAGAGCACTGAGAAATTAATTGACTTGCTGTTGCTGTTGCTGAGCTTGACATGCAGGCTGTTTCAGAGTTAAGACTTGAACCCAGGTCTTTCTGAGGCCAGGACTTTGTCTGTTCTGATACACTCTCTTTGCTTTGTACAAAAATAAGTAAATTCAAAAGATATAAAGTCATTTCAAGAGACAGAGTTGATTAACAATTAATGGGAAAGCCTCCACTTTGGAAATCCCTTTTCTTAGGAACTATCTATCATCTGTGGTGCTTGCATATATATTTCACAGGTGCATTGGAAATAGAAAGACCTGAACAATAGTCCTGTCTATCAACTTGCTGACTTTACCTACAGCATACTTTAGAGTGTAGCAGTTGGCTCAGAAGATAAAGAGATAAATTGAAAATTCAGGCCATGAGCATGCATAAGTGTCTTCAGTTTTGTTTTGCAACAGAGTCCCTTATGAGTGAATGGTCAAATATGTGGAGGAGTAAGACTCTGAGAAATTTCAGAGTTATGTTTTTCAGAGCCTGACTAAAGTTAGCAGAGCAGGCCCTTATATTATTTAGAACAGGCCCAATAAACGAGTTAGCCATGGGATGTCAGACCTTCTTCACACCTTCCTTATTTTCCTCAACAAATTATGATATGCAAACATTCCAAAATGCAGATACAGGAGTAACAAATAGAACTTTTCTTTCCCACCAGTGGCTACCCTAGAATCCCTGGGAAGCAAGGCAATTTGGTGAAACATCATTTACGTTCGTCAAAGATGAGACTTTCCTTGTACAAAAAGGGAAAGCTGGTATCAGTCTTGTTGATATCATTGGCTTCCATCGGTTCAAATGATCATCTCTACACAGATGATCCCTAGATGTATATAGCCAATTAGATCCTCTCTCATGAGCCCCAGCTGTCTTTTGGACAACTGGAACTGGATGTTCTATAGTCCTTTCTACTGACTGATTGATTCACTGACATCATAGATAGTCACTCAGATAGCCAGTGGTGACCAATCTCTGGGAGACACAGAGTTGAAAACTGTGTTAATTCTATTTCCATCCTTCTTGAGGGTTCCTTCAATAAATCTTAATTAGATATGTAGATTCTTTTCCTAGTTTGGACACTGATTTTCAACCCCACTCAAAGAAATAAACAAGTAAATAAATCACTCATTTACATGTTTTTGTTCCTAAAATAGAAAATAAAATTTGTAGAAGAAACTAATCAACTGTTTTCATTTACCATTATAATCCATAAAGCTACTAATTCAACCTTGATTTGTGCCTTAAAGGAAGTGAGGGATTTTTACAAAGAAGAGGTGAGGGAAGCATGCATTCCAGTCCTGGGGGAACACCTGGATAAAGGCATGGAAGTAGGAGAGAGAAAGTCATGTATAGAGAACAATTTAATTAAAATAAAATGTATGTGAAGAGAAAGGATACAAAATGTCTAGAAAGACAAATGGGAGCGAATTGTGGAGAGTTTTAAATGCCAAAGTGAAGATTTTGCATTTTATCTTATAGGAAATTGAGAGCCATTGAAAACACTTATATAGGAAATAAATATACTCTGATTCATTGTACAGATGTATTAATTTGTCAGTAGTGTGGTGAATAGACTGGAGAGTATGAGAATCTAGAAAAAGATCATTGGTCTTAAAGTCAGAAGATCTTAGGTCAAGTGCCAGATATGATACTTAACAGCTACAGGAGCTCAGGAAAGTCATTTAACTTTTCTGTCATCTAGGTTCATACATCATGGGGATCATAATAACCTTACTATTGTTCAACAACATCTAACCTCCATCTAGTCTCCAGTGTTCTAAGACTATCTGTCCCAGTATCTGTGACTAGGGTGATTTGGATGGTTGAATCTTAGAGTCAGGGCTTGGGCCTGACATTCTAGATCACAAAGAAAGAGGACAGAACTAGACTAGGGATTAAGAATGTTTTCAATCTATCAGTTAATACTTCAGATCCCCACATAATATTTCCTGAGTCAGATAAAGGCTTTCAACTTGAGAATATTGCTCTTATTAATTAACAGGTAATAGAAAGATAATATATATTTGGTATCACCTTCTTCCCACAGATTCACGCATCCACAGGATTCTTCTGGAAATAACTAGTGAATATCTTTTTAACCAACAAATATCTTTATGGCCTAGTTCATTTTTTAAAAAATATCGTTGCATAATGGAGAGATTTTAACTTTTTTATGATATATTTTTTTGGAGAGGGATAGAGAAATTTACCTACCTTGTTCCAAGAGTTAATAGGTCTCGTTTATTCCAAGTCTCTGTTTCACGCTGATAAGATAAAAAAGCAAAATGACGCATGTTTTTTATCTGGTATCTATAAAAAGACTATATGATAGTTGGTGAGCCCCAGAGAATATTGTCAACAATAGTAAGGCTCAAACTTGGTGCCTCCCACTTTATTTCCTGATAACTTTGTAAATAATTCTCTGCCATCCTACCCTATGACGCATTCCTCTGAGTTTCCTTCACAAGGAGTTCCATCTGTCTTAATGAGAATTCTCTTGTTTACAGGTGTTGTGTACTTTCAGTTGTTTGGACTTTCATTCTTGCCTTCTGAGTCTGACCAATAGTCTTTCTAACCCCTTTGCAAGAGCCGAAGGAGTACAACTTGTTTCTCCCTGACCTCCTTTATTAACCCAATCATAATAACTTCTGATAACAACAGATGTTTATTGAGCACTCTAAGTTTGGCAAAGTACTTTAGATGCATTATCTCATTTGAGTATCACAACAAACCTGTGAGGTAGGTAATATAATTTTCATTTATTACACCAATTTTGTCAATTTAAAAAAATGAGGCATAATACTTCTCCTCCTCCTCCTCCCCCTCCTCTTCCTCCTACTTCTCTTCTTCTTTTTCCTTCTCCTCTTCCTCCTCCTCCATCACCTCCTTATCTTCTTCCCTTTCCCTTCCTCCTCCTTTTTCCTCCTCCTACTTGTTACTCATCTCCTCTTCCTCCTCTTTTCCTCTTCCTACTCTTCTTCTTCCTCTTCTTTTTATTCTATCTCCTCCCCTTTTCTTTTTCTTCTTTCTCTTTATTTTCTTCTTCCATCTCTTCACCCTGCTTTTCTTCTTTATCCTCCTTCTCTTGTTTCTCTTCCTACTTCTCTTCTTTCTCTTCCCCTCCCTTATTTCTGCATGTAAGTCCAACATTCTACAACTCCATGTAGTGTTGTATGCCAGTATTATCTAATTGTGGTCATTGTGCCCCTGTGAGCAGGGTGACAAGTTGTAATGTAGCCTTTTGTCATACTGAAAGAGAAACAGCGATTGTTTTCCTCTCCCTGGTGAGATTCTGGTATAGGTGTGACATAATGGGTAATTGGAAATGGGGTCAAAGGCTTCCTTGAAATCTATGACACTGGGTCTCATGCATTAACCATTAGACAAATAGCTTTTCAAATCTATCCCTGGGAATTCCCAGGATTTGTGGGAAATAATGTTGGGGCATCTTAAAAGACAAAAAAGATGTGTTTTCTCTATGGATATCCTCAAACTCTGCCCTGATGATCAAGCAGGGTTTGGTGTGGGTTCAGAAAACAGGATCATACAAATTTGCCATTTACTACAGATGGTACAGTATATTACCTCTTAAGTTTGCTTGGAAAATTCTGTAATTCTCATCTGTACTCTTAAAATTTCAGCACACTTATGGTCTAATTCAAAGATATGTTGTTATTATTATTATTATTCCAATAGTATTTGAATGTTAAGGTCATTTAAGGTGCCGAAAGATACAATGTAAGATGTTTAATAGGAAACTGAAATTGTAGGCAGGAAGACCTGAGGTCAAACCTGCCTCATACACTTATGAGATGTATAACTGTGGACAAATCATAACTTCCTTGTCTCGGTTTTCTCATCTGTAAAATGAGAAAGTTAGACTAAATAACCTCTAAAATCCCTTCTAGAGCTAAATCTGTGATCATAGAACTATTGTGTTATGAGTAGCTACTGGATGGTCCAAGTTAAATTGTATCAGTTCACATATTTACTCTTTCATCTTCTCAAACATCTATATAAAAATGATCTCCATATACACCCACAGGATCCCTGATGAATGCAACAGACAAGCTTTTGCAAACAACATTCTACAGCAGATTATCTCCTGATCGTCTAAGTTCAAGAGATATAAATGTAAGAAGACAATGGGAACATGCCCAAAAAGCACAGGTGTTGACTATTCATGGTTAAAAATGTGAAATGAGCTTCATTTATCTTCAAGCATTCTCAAAGTTGTGAAACTTATGAAGAGTGAAATGATAATCTTCTAGTATAGAAAAACACTCCGGGGGTGGAGTGGGGAGTTGGTACAGTGAATAGAGCACCATCCCTGGAGTCAGGAGGACCTGAGTTCAAATCCAGCCTCAGACACTTAACACTTACTAGCTGTGTGACCTTGGGCAAGTCATTAACCTCAATTGCCTTACCTTCCCCCCTCCAAAAAGCAAAATAAAACAAACAAACAAAAAAACCCACTTAGGTTGCACAGGGCTTTCAACAAATCCTAGCTTCTCTCTCTGAAACAGAAAACTATCTTTTTTTATACCAATATTCTTCTAGTGATACTGTCTGTCCACAAATCATGGAATGTAATAATCTCTTGTTCATAGGATCATGGATTCAGAGCTGGAAAGGGACATCTATTTGATTAAACATCTATTCAGAGACATCTATTTCAACCCCTTTGTTTTACAAAAAAGGAAATTAAGGGGGTTGGGTGACTTGACTAAGGACACATAGAAAGTTTGTGTTAGGTGGGATTTGAATTCAGGTTCTCTTTCCATTGTACTGTCTCAAAAAAATTAAAATTTCAGAACACTCAGAAGGCAACGAAAGAAAATGTGGCGGGTATTGAAAGGATACAGCATGCACTGCAATTTATGCTTTATGGAAGATGAGGTTTAGATAATTGTCTGAGACTTAAAGAAATTAAGTGACACGGGAGAGGAGAGGAAGTGAACCCAGATCTTCCCAATGCCAAACATTCTACTCACCATATCCTGCTCCCTCTCTATTACCAATACAATATTGCCAAATCATCATATCACCAATGACAAATTGTGAGGAAAAATAGAATACAAACCACCATCAAACAGATGGCATGACTAGAAAAGGAAGTTGACGGTTGGTGGAGAAATCAAACAATCAGTTAACAGCAATTTTTAAGCATCTACCATGTGCCAGGGCTCCCGATAGGTATTTGGGATATAAATGGACAAAGAATAATCGCTGTCCTAGTTCTCACAGGACATCAAGAGACTTAGAGGAAGCAACGAAGCAAATTGGATAGACCTCCCCAGCCTCAGGAAGGAGAAGGATGTATACAGGAGTCACACAGGATGAGAATGACTCAGTGGATAAACACTTCTTAGGCACTTAGCTGTGTGCCCAGCACTACTAGGTTTTGGAGATTTGCAGCCAAAACCCAAAACAATCCCTACTTTCAAGGAACGAATGATATAGGCTGATGGCTTCTGACCTGAATAAAGATAAAAAATCAGATCCATTGAAATACACAAGAAAACAAACATAATATAAAAAGAACATAAGGCTGTTGAATTGATTGAGAGAACTTATATGTTTGGTTTTTTATAAGAAAAAATTGCTATTCAGTGTAATTGCATTTATTTTTCATTCTTAGTGACAGAGCTTTTTATTTGCATACTTCTCTCCAGTTTCCTTTCTTGAAACACCACCCCTCACCCCCTTTCCCTTGTGGTGGTGAATGGCAAGTCTTAATGTTTGTTTTGGTTTACAAGGCTTAGATAAAGGTTAAACCAGGAAACCAAATAACCGGCCCTGTCACTTAGCAAGCCAATGGCCCAGCCAGGAGATGTTCTGAGTATTGCCAGGCTTCCCTCGATCTGAGTCGATTCAGATCTGCTGCCTTGCCTGGTTGTTCTGTGTGTGGCTGGTTCCCACAGTACTCTGGGGCTCAGGGATCAGACCCCTAATCAAATCTAAATCAACTCTCTTAGTGAAGGGATTTTATGACTTCCAAAGGTCACATGAATTAAGAGCTTGGCCCAGGCTTTTTATGTGGAAAATGGTGATATAATTTGAAAGGTCATATATTTTTCTAACTAGTCCCTGCACATAAAATGGATTTTTATGGGCTCTATTATGCAGGCAATGTGACCCAGGGAACTAGGTCCAGGTCTGAGGGTTATATAAGCCTGGAGTTCTAAAGCAAACACACACACACACACACACACACACACACACACACACACACACACACACACACACACACACACCAGTGACTAGCAGGTTTAGTGAGAACAAGAAGGAACAAAGGCAACAGGAAGGGCCATCACAGAGAGTGATTGTGCTGTGTGATCATTGATTAATGGGTGTAAAGCACCTTGAAATACAAAGTGTTATATAAATGCTTACTAATGATAATTATGTATACAGTGTACTTAATTGAAACGAGACCTCGAGGGCACCAAGACACTTCTCTAATGGACTGAGTATTTTTGACAAAGCTTCCTTACTTTCCCCCAGACAGCTTGGATATCATTTAAGTGCTCTAGAAGATTAAGAGATGCTTTGTGTTAAGTCCTCAGTCTTTTCTTCTTGTTGTTTTTCTGGTTTTTTATTAATTAGTTAGTCATTTTAGAACTCTTTATGCATTTATAGTTACTCTGAGATACTTCTGGCATGTTTGCCCTCACAGTGTTGCCTTCCCATGTTAAGATATTAGCATTTCTTTTTTTTATTTTTATTTTTGCTTTTTGGAGGACGATTTGGGGTTAAGTGACTTGCCCAAGGTCACACAGGTAGTTTTTTGTGTGTGTGTGTGCTGTGTCTGAGGTCGGATTCAAACTCAGGACCTCCTGACTCCAGGGCCAGTATTCTATTCACTGCACCACCTAGCCACCCCAATATTAGCATTTCTTTTACACAAAAAAGGTGAAAACATGCCCATATAGAAAAAAAATTATTATTTTACAGGCAGCATGACATAGTGGATTAAATGTTGGCTTTGGGTCAGAGTCATTTATAGATCTTACATTTGGAGTTGGAAGGAACATTAGAAGTTATCTAATACAACCTCCTCTTTTTACAGTTGGGGAACCTGAGACCTGCAACAAATAAGTGACTTGATCAAGATCATGCTGGTAGTTAGTATCAGAGGTGAAAGCTGAGCACAAGTTCTTCTTAGTTCAGAAATAGGATTCTCTCTTTCCTAAACTCACATATTAAGTGATACAATATTCAGACGTAGGTCCTCTGACTCTAACCTGAACATCTGGGCAGGAAAATATACAACCTGAAGGCCATGATCTATTTCAGAAAATACAAACCAAAGGCAGGCTAGGCTTACTTAACTAGATAGGATTGAATTCACAGAATCACACACTCCCTCAATCAATTGACTAACATTTATTAAATGCCTACTGCGTACCAGTTGTTGTGCTTTGAGTTGGAAGGGATCTTATTGATCCTCTAGTCCAACCCCCTCATTGTATACATGAGGAAATTGAGGCTTGGAGGGGGAGAAACGGGAAATCCAGGTTACACAGAAGTAAAAGGCAGAGCTGGGATTTGAAATTGTGTTCTCAAAATCTAGTTCCACTGTTCTTGAACACCTGTGTTCACATTGCCTCTGAGGCTTATTACTTGTGTGATTCTGGGCAAGTTCCTTAATCTCAAGTGCTTTGAAACATTCCCTATCCTAGGGAATTCCCTAGCTCTAGCCTAGAACTTATCTATTAAGTCAGATAGGTTGCCACATGTTCTCTGGAGGAAGTTCCTCTTTATGGGAACAATCACAGATACTTCTCCTCTCCCCAAAGTGTGAATCTGCCTGAGAGCTGTTTTTAATCTTTCACATAATCTTTTGTAAAATTTAAAGTGTTTAAATGGAGTACTTTTTGCCAATGGTGATGGTCTATAGTATGTCCTTTTAGGCTATGCAAAGACCCAGAGGAGAAAATTGTGTTGAAAAATACATTGACCTTTCCTGCTCAGACAGAGAATGTTAAAGATAGACACAAACACTGGACCACAGCTCTCTTGTGGTTTCCAGGGATTTTATCATTTAACATGCGACATTTCTCTGCAACATTAGCTTGGCAAACAGTTCTTCAGACTAGTTTATGATTAACAAGAATGTAGCATTTTATTGATCCCCTATTGCAAATGGATCCCACCTCTGTCCATGAGAATAGGTACATTTAGGCAAGAAACCAAATAGATGTTTGCATTTGTAGTGTTGGGAGGTGGGGAGAGGTAGGAAAGAGGAAAGACATAGCAAATAGTCACTTGTCCTGCCCTTTGAGCCACATGTTTTCTGCTACTTGATGGTGCTTGGTGAACTCTTTATTTTATTGTTCCTGGAAACAATTTTCGAGCTATGAAGTTCTTCATGTACAGGAGACACTGATTTGGGCAATTTTACTCTGTCAACTTCATGGTTGATTGAATTGAACAAAACAGCTGCCAGATACCAGTCTACTTGTTAGCAAATAAGTTTCCCAGGAAAATTAATAGTGTTTTTATGGCCTGAACTCTATGACATACAGGAAAGTTTCTCGGGAAATAGAGTGAACCAAGTTACAGATTTTCATTCCTCGTCCCATTATTATTCTTGTATATTCTAGGACTACATCTATTTATGACGAATGATTATGTTTTTGCTTTCCACATATTTTATTTTCCAGTGGAAGGCCCTTGCCCAGCTTAAGGTCTATAAGATGTTCAGCAGTATTCTCATCATGGAGGTCAGAGGGATATTCTTCTATGCCCTGTAGTATCATGAAATGAAATGATTTCCTCTTGTCCCTTCCCCAGTAATCAGAAGAGTTGTCACTTTTATATCATAGGCTACCAAAACTACAGACAGCCTTAATGCAAGCAATAAGCATAGGCTTTCTCCTTTGCAAATTTTCTTGGCCATTTGATGGGAATATTGTCATTATTGTTTTACCTTTCTCTGATCCCGGTCCTTCCATGAAGTCCTCTTTTTCAAGGCTACCCAACTCAACTTTGTTCAGGAAGCTACCACACTGTGCCATTTTCTAGCTACCAGTGTCCATGAAAAGATTTTTCTTCTACTATCTCTATAGTAGAAAACAAGAGACCTGCCCAAAAGTGGAATGGGATCCCTCAGGAGGTGGTAGACTACTTCACTAGAGGTCTTTAAGCAAAAACAGAAGGGTCATTTGTGAAGTATGTTGTAGAATGTATTCTTGTTTGAGTCTTTTAAAGCTGATAAACTCTGAGACTCTGGGATTCTATGTGGTAAAACTGCTTTCTACCTCCTTAAAATGTTTCTCTCTTCCTCTCCCTCTCCCTCTCTCTCTCTCTCTCCCTCCCTCCCTCCCTCTCTCTCTCTCTCTCTCTCTCTCTCTCTCTCTCTCTCTCTCTCTCTCTCCCTCTCTGTCTCCGTCTCTGTCTCCGTCTCTGTCTCTGTCTCTGTCTCTCTCTCTCTCTCCCTCTCTCTCTCTGTCTCTGTCTCTCTCTCTCTCTCACTCACCTTCCTCATTGTGGCAGAATAAAATGAATTATATTTTACTCAAAAAAAGCTCCATTATTTGACCATTAAATTTATTTTTCAAAAGAAAGGAATTTCATAGATAGACTTTTGAACTTTAGTCAATATTAAAGTTTCATGTGAATTTTTTCATATTAATCTTGGTGATATGAATGTGGGTCTTAGATCTCACTTCATTAAGATCTACTATATTTCAGTATTTAGGATGTGTGATTTCATCAGCATAGAGAATTCTCTCTACTAATGCTGATTCCAATCCAACTATGACTCCAATCTGAGTCCAAACTGTCAGGATTGGTGAGACTACTCCTTGAGGGAAGGAACTATCTTTATTTTTGTGTTTATGCCAACAGCCCTCAGCACAGTACCTGACACATAGTGAACACTTTAAAAATGCTTTTTCATTCATTCATTCAATCATTCATTCATTTATATATGTGTAATAAAATATCTGTTCCATAAGAAATTATTAATATGAATTCACAGGAATTTAGAACTATTTATATAAATGGTTATGGTACAAATCAAGGAAAACCAAGACAGCAATTTAGATGATGATTTCAGTAAAAGAAAGGGAAAAAATGTTGAAAGTCATCAGAACTCTGATCAATGAAGTGACTAATGTTTTAATTCAGAGAACTCACAGAGAAACATATTTCCCTTCTATAAGCAATAATGAGGAAATATAGGTATTGAATGATACATGTTTCAGATAACCAATATATTGTCATTAAAAAAAACATATTGCATTGTTATATGGAAAACGTTATGGGGGGATAATTGGAAAGCAACATCTGTAAAAAAAAAAAGCAACATCTAGAAAACACTCTTTTTAAAAAGAGCTTATAGAAAGAAAAAGGCCAAATCTATGGAGTCTCAAGGAATGCCAGAAAGAACAATCAGTGAGAAAGGAAGAAAAATTAGATAAAGCAGAAGAAATGTAAGGACAGAAACCTTTTTTTAAAAAGCAGATGTGATTTTATTAGAATAGTGAGCTCCTGGCAAGAAATTCTTTCTATCAATGAAAATCTATACCAGCTTTGAAGTTTAAAGTCTTAGAGAGTTGTCTGAGGGCAACAAGAGGTTATATGACTTACCCAGGGTCACAGAACCAGTATCTGGATCTGGGGTTTCCTTATTCCGAAGCCAACTCTCTACCCACTCTGCTATGCTGGTGCTCCATAGTAAACATGTGTTTCGATATTTGACTTTTTTTTCTTTGGTTTTTTTTTTTGAAGGCAAGGCAATTGGGTTTAAGTGACTTGCCCAAGATCACGTGGCTAGTAAGTGTTAAGTATCTGAGGTCAGATTTGAACTCAGGTCCTCCTGACTCCAGGGCCTGGGCTGTATTTACTGTGCCACCTAGTCACTCCTAATATTTGACTTTTTAAAAAATATTTTTGTAGAAATATATATATATATATATATATATATATATAAATTTTACAGATGAGCAAACTGAGTCTGAGAGAGATTAAGGGATTTACCCAAAGTAAATGCTAGTATCTGGATCCCAGAAAGTTTAATGTCACAAAATCCAGGCAATGAAAGTATTCAAAACAGACTGACCGACAGGATCTAAAGCCACAGAGACCATAAGGAAAAAAGACTGAGAAAAAGCCATTGACATTTGGTGGTTAGAGGTCATTGATTAGATTTAAGAGGGCTATTTCAATCTAGTGTCAGGATGAAAGCCAGATTGAAATTACATAGCAGAGTTATTTTGACTAGAAGATTTGAAAATGTGGTCTTACTAAATTGACCCTTGTTTTTTTGGGCAAAATGTGGATTCTTACTACTTCCTAGCTCTTTTCATGATTCAAAAAATGAATTGTACAGGCATTTTAAACATGTGTGCATATTAGGGGTACGGGGTGGGTGTGGGAACTGCAGGATTTCTTCCACGTGCAGAACATCTACCAACTTCTCCAAGAGAACAGAACACAGAAGAGCTCCTCTGACATCTGGAAGGGGCTGGGACTTGTGGGCAACATTTCATTGCTCCCCAGTGCAAAGTGTCTTCACCTTCTCTGTATAAACACATGTGTCAAGAGAAGAACTGGAATTTCCTCCTTTTTCTGGATTGATGAGAACCTAATCTTTTGACCTTCCTGGCCTGCTGCAAAACATTATCTTTGTGTTTTATCCCTCCTTTATTCCTGCTTTTCATTTGCTTGTGCCTGAGTGTGCGCCCCAATACTTGTGAGGTAAGCCTCCAAAAGTATCTTTTATGAATTAGTGAGGGGGAAAAATCACTTTTACTGGCTAACATTAACTCACATGTCTATGGTGCATCGCAAAATACTTTCTTCATATCAGCCTTGTAAAGTAAGGAAGATATACTACTAACCCCATTTCACAAATGTGAAACTTGAATTACCCAAGATGAACAGTAAATACTAGCTGGATCTGAAGTCTTTTCATTCCAATTCAATTCAACTTAACTCAATTTAACCATTAGATTGTGAGCTCCTTTTGGGCAGAGGGCATTTTTTGTATGTCTTTTTATATTCCCAGGACTTAGCATTGTGTTTGGCCCATAGTAGGTGCTTAATAAGTATTTATTGACTGACATTTATTAATCATATGTAACAAAGGATGCAAAGACAAAAAACAATCTCTGTCCTCAAGGAGCTCACCTTCTAGTTCTATTACCTTTTTCTCTGTTACATTGCCTATCATATGATCTGGGTTCTAGATAGGCTTTTCTCATGAATCCATTCATAGGTGATTAGAAAAGTTAGAAAATGTTGCATAGGTGGCACAATGGATAGAGCTCTGGCCTTGGAGTAAAGAGGACCAGAGTTCATATCCAGCCTCAGTAACTTACTAGCTGTGTCACTCTGGGCAAGTTAGTTAACTCTGATTGCCTCCAAAAAATAAGGAAAATGTTGGCCTGATTAATAATATAGGGACTATTTTCTCTTGGCTTCAACTTCATGCTTTACTTTGATGCTAGTAATTAAATTTGATCAACTTCATTATCAGAATTCCTTTTCTGATCATATATGTCATACTTTGAATGACCTAATCTACTTGGGTACCTCCACAATTCATATCACACTCCCTTTACAATTTCTCCTAGGTCACAGAAGCCACAAACCTTTCTACTCTTCTTTTCCAAATAAGCCTTTACAAATAAACTAGTTCCAGAACACAAAGCATGGTCTACCTACCTAATTCCTCACTCCATTGCTATAAGTCTTTGAGAGAAAAGCATCACTTCATAGGATCCATAGCTAGAATTCATTGTTGTTGGGTTGTGTCAGTCATGTCCAACTCTTTGTAACTCCATTTGGAGTTTTCTTGGCAAAGATACAGGAGTGGTTTGCCATTTGCTTCTCCAAATCATTTACAGATGAGGAAACTGAGGCAAACAGGGCTAAGTGACTTGCCCAGGGTTACATAGCACTAGTAAGTGTTTGAGGTTGTATTTGAACTTAGGAAGATAAGTCTTCTTGACTCCAGCTCCAGCACTCTATCCACTGTACCACCTAGTTGTCCCTCTATAACTGGAAGAGATAGCGAAAAAAATGACCATATTTTGTGGTTGAGGATCCAAAGGTCAGAGACATTAAGTACTTGGCCTAAGGTCACAAGTAAGTGACAGAGCTAAGATTTAAGTTAAGGTTCTTTGATTCCAAATCCTGTGCTATTTCCTCAGTACTACCTTATCTCTCAGAGTATGACTTCAGCAGAGAGACTTGGAAAAAGAGGCTTGTCTCTCTTTTTTTTTAAAGGAAATTGAGTGTATTACAAAGAAGAGAGAAATATTTCACCATGCATTAGCATCAATTATCAGTTGTCTTCAAGAAAAAGTGGAACAACCTTTTAATGAACCACAGCAAAATGGTAACCATTTGAAAAATGCTTTTCACATAAACCTACTAAAATAGTCATGTGACTTTAGTCCAAACTTGTCTGGGAAGAAGAGTATTGAATAAAGGAGAGGAGGCAATAGAATCAGTGTGCCAGAACCAGGGTGGGCAACTTCTCCTCTTTCTTTTCTTTGTTGCTCACTTCTGTTGCCAGTTGTCTTGACTTCTGTCTTTCCACTGGACTTCAATGACTCTGGAAGAAAGAGTGAAGCTAATGACTAGGCACCTCTGCCTCATTTAAATGCAATTCATGCACAAGTCAAGACATCACCCTGTGATGTCATTGATCCCCTTCAAAAATGCAGGATAAACAACAGCAACTTTTCTGGGGGCATTTTCCATCCTTGATGGCTTTTTTAGCTAAAGGTGCTAAGGCTGACCAAAATATACTTACCAATAAGAGGATCAATGGAGACAAACTGGTAGCAAGAAGTAGTATTCACAAAACACAAACTACAATCCTGTTCAACACTGTTTCCCCCTTGGGACTTACATACCCAGACCCCTTAGACCTGTTTTTGCCTTTAGGAACTAGTTGAAACGAGCATTTTCTATTCAAAGCACTTGTTTCTCTACTTTTGTGGGGGTGAGGGTAACAGTGAGAGCTGAGGAGTTCACCCCACTAGTGATAGAGGAGAGTTCACCTTTCTAGAGGCTGAGGTATGGTTACCTGAGAAAAGTGGAGGATAAAAGCATTCTTCCCCCTCCCCTGACCCCAATCAGTTTGAAATGAATACAATTCCCCAGGGGTGGTACACTTGGCTGTGTTTTCCCCTTGCTTTCCCGATAGTTACTAGGCATCCATCTCCTCCCCACCATGCACAATTAGTTAAACTGGTGCTGGAAAACAGAGCAAGTCACTTTATAGCTGCCTGATTTCTTACTACATGGCTCTGAGGAGGGAGCATCACCTTATAAGATCTGGAAGAGATATATCTATAACAGGCCCTTATTTTATATATGTGGGACAAGTCTAGAGAGATTAAGTGATATTCTCTGTAACATCTGGTTTGTGATCTTTCCTCTCATTCATGTGCCCATGCTTTACTCAAAGCAGATGATACTCCAACTGGACTTTGGAAGACAGACCCTACTCACCGATAGGAACTGAGAATGATAGAATTAACAAAATGGGTGTTTATTGACTAAACTTCAGATACACATTTCTTTTCCTGCTAGCTGTCAAAATATTTACTTGGAGGCTAAGTTTTTTAGATACATGAGACAGATATATGCATGTCTTATTCCAAGAGGGGTTTAGCCGATGCCATAAGTCAAATCTTCTACTATTTCCAAAGGAACCTAATAATAAGAATCACTAAGGGAAGCAGCAGAATGACAGTCCAACTGAAAACACCAAAGATTTTCCTGGAAGACTAATAGAAATTTGAATTAACTGCAGCTCTATGGTCTAACTTTCATCCAGCATGGTATAGTAGAAAGGTAGCTGGATTTGGAGTCTCCTGATGAGAGGTTTAGCGCCCATTTTGAAGTTCTGCAATTTAATAGGGATACGTGATTAGGAAAATTATTTAATTACTCTGGGCCTGTTAACTCAAAGGAATTGGATTTGATGGCTTCTAACATCCTTTCCAGATCTAAATCCATGATCCTATGAACTTGAAGATATTATGTATTTATGGGACACAGGTTTGGGCAGCTAGTTAGCACAATGGAGACAGGACCTGGAGACAGAAAAACTCATCTTGAGTTCAAATATAGCCTCAGAGACTTTTCAGTTGTGTGGCTCTGGACAAAGCACTTCATCCTGTTTGCCTCAGTTTCCTCATCTGTAAAATGAGCTCTAGAAGGAAATGTCAAATCACTCCAGTATTTTTGTCAAGAAAACCCCAAATGGGATCATGAAGAGTCACACATGACTGAAAATGACTGAAGAAAGACATAGGTTTAGAATTAGAAGGGACCTTGGAGGCCATGTAGGCCAATGCCTTCATTTCACACGTGGGGAAAATGAGATGCATTGAATTTAAGTAACTTACCGAGGGATCACACAACTAGTAAGTGTTTGAAGCCTGATTGAATCCAGATCTTCCTGACACCAAGTGCAGTATTCTGTCAACTACTCTACACTGGCTTTTAAAAGCTAAAGAAGCATTGTAAACTAAAATGAAACACAAGAGAGAGAATATCTAAGATTGTGGAATCAAAGATCTAGAGTTGAAAGGGAACTGAAAGAGCATCTAGTCTAATCTCTTCATGTTACAAATGAGGAAACTGAGGCCCAAGAATATTAAGTCACTGGTCCAAAGTCACACAGGTAATAAGTGGGCAACATGGGACTTGATTTTGGGTCCTTTGACTCCTAATTCCATGCTCTTTTCCCAGTCCATCAATTTACAGATGAAGAAACTAAGACTTACAACAATAAAGTAATCTGCCCAAAATCGCATGGCCATTTCAGGGCAATATTAGGATCAGAATCCAGGTGACTAAATCTTGATCCTGATGAATAATAATCCTCTAGTCATAAAGGAGCTGGGTTTGGTGACAAAACAGATAATCTGAATGAAACACATATCTACTGTTCATGATTCTTCAGGGTGTCTTCCTGCTTCTCCTGCCCCCACCTCCCTTTCTTTGCCCTATCCATAAATAGAGATGGAAAAAAGTGTCTGTTACAATGACCCAGGCTTTACCATTCATGGCAAATCTCCCTAAATTACAGGCTTTTCCTCATAGAAACCATTTACAGCAGGGCATAATGCAGGGCTGGGTGGAACTATACTATCCTTTCAACTAGTTCTACCATGTTATTACTACACTAGACTGGAGTAGCCCTGTTTAAAGGCTCCTCTATAAATAAATCTCCTCCTAGCAGGGCAAAAGAGAATCCTGACCAGCAGCTTTTGCTTTATTGATTTTCTGGTTTTTAGCTTCTGTACTGGGAAATGATTTTTAGGCTGTTTTGAAAAAAGAAGGCTTGTAAACACTTGAATGTTGCTGGACTCTCGAAAAATCTGATTAGCTGGAAATCAATAACATTATTACTGAGCAGGCTCAGAGTGATTCATTTATTTGTGCTTTGGGAGAGTGAGGATTGATAGAGGGAGTAGGTGGGAAGGAGGGGCTTCCTTCTGAGACAGTCCTCTGTGAGTCTTCCTGAACACAGGTGGGGCCTGCTTCTTTTTTTAAGATAAGCCTTTAATTGCTGTGCATTCCCAGTAGTGCTAATAAAGACATTCTGTTATTTCTTGGTTCCTGCTCAATAGGGCAGGCAAGAGACTTGGCTCTTCTCTTGACCTGAGTTTCAAATAAAGGTTCACAAGTTGTTATCAGCTTGCCAGTTTGATATAACCAATTCAATTCATTTCAATCCAATCTGATGCAATTCAATTTAACAAATTTGTATTGAGAGACTGCCATGAACCAAATATCAGTGCTAGGGATGCAAACACAAAAAATAAAACGGTCCTTACCTTCTAGCAGCTTATATTCTGCCATCTCCAGGGAACAGTCCTGGAGCTTATTCAGAACTTAGGTAAGTGTAAAAGCTACATTAAAAGTGTATAAAGGGGCAGGTAGGTGGCACAGTGAATAGAGTACTGTCCCTGGAGTCAGGAGGACCTGAGTTCAAATATGACCTCTGACACTTAACACTTACTAGCCATGTGACCTTGGGCAAGTCACTTAACACCAAATGTCCTGCCTTCCCCCCTCCAAAATATAAAAAACAAAAGAAAAAGTGTATGATGACACATTCTCTCCAGAAAATATTTTCCTCTCCCAGTTATAATTTTCCCTTATATTCTATAAGGAGATGTGGACAAAGAGTATGTGTTTAAATGATGCCCTCTCAGGAAGAGAAAAAAAAAGGTCCTCTATACACCAAAATACTGGTAGCAGCATTTCTGGAGACAGAAAAAAAATTGGCAATAAGTTAACAAGCCCATTGACTGCTAAATAAATACTGAACTTTGGTATATGAATGTAATGGTTTGTTATTATGGACAATTATGAAAATTTCAGAGAAGTGTGGTCAGACATATGAATCGATGCTAACTGAAATGAGCAGAACCAAGAAAATTATATGCAACAACTATAACAATGTAAACAGAAAGCATTTTAAAAGCCTGAATTCTATGCAATTACAGTGACTAAGCCTGGCCTTAAAGAGCTGAGAAAATGTACCTTGTCCTTCTCTTTTCAGACTTGGGAGACTATGGAAATGGAATATTGCATATACTGTCAGATAGTGTTGTTGTACTGATTAATTTTGCTCAATTGCTTTTCTTTCCCTCTTTCATCTATTGTTTCAATGGGTGGCCTGTGAGGAAGGTAAAAAGGAAAAGGATACTTTTGGAAATGAAGGCTATGTAAAAATAAAAAGGTATCAATAAAAATATTAAAGAATAAAATGATAAAATGAAGGCATTTTAGCATAGTCATCTTAGCCTTTAAGTCGAAGGGGGGAAAAAGTCCGTAAGTGCTGCAACTTGGTAGGAAGAGATTTTCTTGGGATATATCACCAATGCGATATTCACAATGCCCACAGCAGCTATGAAAATGCTGGTGTAGTAGCTACTCACAAAATGTAACAGACTTTCCACATGGAACGCAGAACTAAAACATTTATTCAAAGACCAGAAAGCCAAATCCATCATAGCAACCAAGGAGCTGGCACACATAACCAATATAGCAAGCCTTGACATCCCCAAGCCTTCCCTCTGTCTGGCCTTCAAAGCAAAACAGGCTTCCCTAAGCAAAAATTCCCCTGTCTCACCTAGGGATGTTAATCATGTTATGAAAGAAAAGATAGACAAAAAATCAAAATAAAACAAGAAAAATAAAATAAAAAGTATACTTTGATCTGCATTCAAATTCTATCAATTCTTTCTCTGGAAACAGATAGCATTTTTCATCATAAGTCCTTCAGAATTGTTTTGCTGAGAATAGCTAAGTAATTTACAGTTGATCATTGTACAATACTGCTGTTCTTATGTGCAATGTTCACCTAGTTTTGTTCACTTCACTTTGGATACATTCATTAAGTTTTCTCAGGTTTTTCTGAAAGTGCCCTGTTTGTCATTTCTTATACCACAATAGTATTCCATCACAATCAATCATATACCACAATTCATTCAACTGTTTCCCAACCGATCCTCTCAATTTCTAATTCCTTGCCACCACAACAATAACTAATATATATATATATATATATATATATATATATATATATGGGTGTGGCTGTATGTATATATTATATTGTATATATGTATATATACACATAGGTGTATATGTATATGTATGTATATACATATATGTGTGTGTACATATATGTATATATGCACACATGCTTTGGGTATAGTTCCAAATTACTCTCCAGAATGGTGAGATTAGTTCACAATTCCACCAATAGTGCTTTAGTTCTCCAATTTTCCCAGATTCCCTACAATATTGGTCGTTTCTTTTTCTGTTATATTAGCCAATCTGATAGGTATGAGGTGTTGCCTCTGAGTTATTTTAATTTGCATTTCTGTAATCAATAGCAATTTCTGGCTTTTTTCCCACATAGCTATAGTAGCTTTGATTTCTAAATCAAAGAAAACTGTCTGTTTCTTTGACCATTTATTGATTTGGGGAATGTATTCTTATAAATTTGGCTCAGTTCTGTATATAGCTGAGAAGTGAGGACTTTATCAGAGATATTTGTTGCAATTTTTTTCATAATAACAATGACTAACTCTGCATTTCCCTCTATCCTATTTCCTCCCTTGTTTCTTCTTGTCTCTTTCCTTTCATTCTGACTCTCCTCAAGAGGTTTTGCTTCTGACTACCACCTCTCTCAGTCTACTTTCCTTTATATCAGTATCCCCCCACTCTTATTTCTTTCCCCTCATATTTCCCTGTATGGTAAGATAGATTTCTATATCCAATTGAGTATGTTACTCCTTCTACAAACCAGCTCTAATGAGAGTAAGGTTCAAGTGTTGCCCATCTTTCCCTCCACTTTATAAGCTCTTTTGGACTTCTATGTGAGATAATTTACTACATTCTACCTTTCCCCCTTCTCCCAGTACATCCTTCTTTCTCACCTCTTAATTTCTTTTTTGATACCACCCCATCATAACCAATTCACACTCATACCCTCTTTATCTATACTTTTTCTAACTTACCTAATAATGATAAAGTTCTTAGGAGTTAACAGGTATCATCTTCCCATATAAGAATGTAAGCAGTTTAACATTTTTGAATCCCTTATGTTTTTTCTTTCCTATTCATCTTTTTATGCTTCTCTTGTGACTTGTATTTAAAAATAAAATTTTCTGTTCAGCTCTAATCTTTTCATCAAGAGTACTTGAAAGACCTCTATTTCATTGAATATCCATTTGTCTCTCTGAAGGATTATACAGAATTTTTCTAGACAGGTGATTCTTGGTTGTAATCCTAGTTGCTTTGCCCTTTGGAATATCAAGCTCTCTGATTTTGTAAGATAAAAGCTGCTAAATCTTGTGCTATTCTGACTGGCTCCACCATATTTGAATTGTTTGTTTTTGACTACTTACAATATTTTCTTTTTGACATGGAAGTTCTAGAATTTGTCTATAATATTCTTGGGAGTCTTAATTTTGGAATCTCTTTCAGAAGGTGATCAATAGATTCTTTCAATTTCTGTTTTACCCTCTGATTCTAGGACATCAGAGCAATTTTCCATGAGAGCTTCTTGGCAGATGATGTCAAAGCTCTCTCTTTTTTTTTTTTTGCTCACAACTTTCAAGTAGTCCAATAGTTCTTAAATTATCTTTCCTTGATCTATTTTCCAGGTCAGTTTTTTTCCAGTGAGATATTTCAAATTGTCTTATTTTTCTTTCTTTCTTTCAGTTTTGTTTGATTGTTACTTGATGTCTCATGGAGTCCTTATCTTCTGCTTGCCTAATTTTACTTTACAAGGGATCATTTTCTTCAGTGAGCTTTTGTACCTCTTTTTCTATTTGATCAATTCTACTTTTTAAGGAGTTCTTTGCTTTTGTGAATTTTTGTGCCTATTTTTATCATTTGACCCATTTTATTTTTAAGGTATTTTTTCTTTGACATTTTTTGTGCCTCCACCTAACTGTTGATTCTTTTTTTATGATTTTCTTGCATCACTTTCATTTCCTTTTCCAATTTTTCCTTTACCTCTCTTATTTGATTTTCAAAATCCTTTTTGAGTTCTTCCAGGAATTCTTTTTTTAGACCTAAGACCAATTTACATTTTTTTATTTGAGGCTTTTAAAGTAATTGTTTTGACTTTGTTGTCTTCTTCTGAGTGTGTTTTGACCTTCTGTTTCAACATAGTTGCTTTCTATGGTCAGGTTCTTTTTTTTTGCTGTTTGTTCTTTTTCTAGTCTATTTCTTGACTTTAACTTTATGCTAAAGTTGGACTCTGCTTATGTGGTAGAGGGGGAACTCTTCCAAGTTTCAGATTTTTATGCTACTGTTTTCAGAACTAGTTCTGAAGGATTGTAAATTTTTCAATTATAACAAGGTTGCATGATGTAAGGAGAGGTGTAGTCACTGCTTTTTTGGCATTTGCTCTGGTCTTTGAGAGAGCACAAGTATTCTTTTCCTCCCTGGAACTGTGACAGGGTCCCCATGCTCCTGGAACTGCATGCTATGTACTAGTACTCCTACTCACCCTGGGACCATGACCTAGAATTGTGTATGGGCAATGTAACAGTGCTCCACCCACTATCAGCAAACAGCCCTCTGTAATCTCCTTCCAGGTGTCTGACCCCCTTACTGAGTTTACTTACTCTGGACTAAGAACTCTGTAAACTACCTCTGATTTAGTAACCATCAAAGCCTTTGGCTGGCTTGTTGGAGTTCAGCCTGTGTTTGACTGCACTTCACACTTCCCCAGTGAGTAAGACCTTTCCTGTCAACCATCTAAGTTGTTTGGGCTGAAAAATTGTTTCACTCTGTCCTTATGCTTGTTTTCCCATTCCAACATTCATTTTAAGGACTTATTTTAAAGTTTTTTAGAGGGGAATTTGAGAGAGACAGTTAATAAATGTTTATTGATTGGTTCCTTGATTGATTGGTAGAGGTGGTAGGAAGGAACAAAACAAGTGGCCCATGCTTTAAGAGATTTTAAATCTCATTGGAGAGTCAAGCCATAACCACAGAGAGGAATAATGGAAAGACTGTTGGACTTGAAATTAGAAATCTGGGTTTAAATTATGTCCCAGATACTTAATGATTGTGTGATCCTGGACAAGTTAGATGACTATTTCATTGACTAGTTAAATCAGCAAAGAATATTGAATAATGGGTTGGTGTTACCCTTCAGGTTGCATTGTAATGATGTATCACAGATTCATAAACAAAGTACATGTCATAGGGTCACTAGAAGTCCCTTAGAATCATAGAATCTTATAGTTAGAAGGGATATTAAATGAATTAATGAATATAATCGTGTATGGATTGTGACATACATCTAATCAAGATATTTTGAAATTTTTAAAAGGTAACATATAAATAGGCTCATCAAAGAGGAGGCCTCTTTCATTTTAGGATTAGTTGAAAGAATGCCGGATATTTAATCTGTGGAGAAAGGGACAGGATTATTGATTCTTTCTAATTAGGTGCCTTAGGACTTTAACCTCACTCTATGTAGAAATAAGATTATTTAAGCCCAATCCATTAATTGAAAGCACCATTCAGAAGGACTCTGTCTGTGGAGGGACCTGGAGGTGACTCAATGCAAAATTACTCTGATTTATTCATAATGATATTATAATGCTTCCAGTAATAATTTCTGACCACTTTACTTCACAGGCGGAATGCCCACTCACTATTTCCAGCAAAATGTGGGTTTAAAAGATCTTATTGCTACACTTAGCTGGAATGTCTACTTATAGTGTCTCAGAAATGTTGAGTCATTTTACACAAATTTCTCTTTTCCCAGAAATATGTTAACTAGTTTATTGAAGTTACACAAATGTGGACAAGATATCTAATAGCATTTCCATTTATAAAATCAATTGCTACCAGGACTTTTATCTCAGTCGATTTTACATTTGTAATATACCCTCAATACAAAAATACTTTCTGAGGTCTACTCTGCAGGACAACTTCAAACCTTGCTCCCCCAACCTAAGATCCTAGACTTAATGGTAAAAGTAGACTTACTTGACCATTCCTAATTTAGAGCTGATACACTATTTCCTTTGAATCATCAAGGTTAATAGAGTTCTAGCTTCTTTGATGCAAACCTATTTTAGCTTACTAGAACAATACCTTCTTAAGATGTGGGGACCAGAACTGAAATACTAAGCCAAATATGGTCTAACTAAGACAGAGTGCAAAAGGACTACCATCTCCTTATTCCTGGAAGGAATGCCTCTCTTACTAAAGTCTGAAGCCACATTATACTACTGACTCATTGAATTTGCAGGCCATTAAGACCCTGAGAAATTTTTCAAATATTCAAACATTTTTATTCCAAGTATAAAACTTTATATTAGCAAAGACTGAATTTAATCTAGTTAGATTTAGTCTAATGTTTAACACTTCTTGTTCTAAATCTATGATTCTGTGATTTGACTCAAACCAATCCCTCTTTTCTTCTTAGCACCCTACAGACATGAAATAGGGAATGGGGGAAAATGATACTACTGAGAGGTATTCATCTCTGGTTTTCCCTTTCCAACCAACATGAATTTTGATATATATATGCATCATTTGGTAGCATGAAATGCTTTATCACCATCAGTAGTTTGTTAGGCTACTTCTTTTTTCCCTACAAATTTTGTTTTAATTATTTATAAGTTTTGAGTCCCAAATTCTGTTCCTCCCTTCTCCCTCCCTGAGATAGTAAACAATCAGATAAAGATTATACATGAGCAATTATGTAAAACATTTTCATATTAGTCATTCTTTAGAAGACTCAAATAAAAGGGAAAAGAATAAAGAAAGTGAAAAATAACATGGTTCAGTCTATATTCAATCAATATAATCTTTTTCTCTAGAGGCAGATAGTACACTTCATCATTAGACCTTTGGGAATGTCTTGGTTCATTGTATCACAGAGAATAACATTCATTCACAGATCTTCATTAAATAATTTTGCTTTTACCATGTACAATGTTCTGATTCTATTCACTTCATATTGCAACAGTTCATGCAAGCCTTTTAATGATTTTCTGAAATCTATCTGCTTATCATTTCTTATGGCACAATAGTATCCCATTACAATCATATACCACATTTTGTTTAGTCATTCCCCAACTGATGGGCATCCCTTTGCATTCCAATTCTTAGCCAATGCAAAAAGAGCTATTATAAATATTTTTGTACAAATAGGTCCTTTTCTATTTTTTTTATGTCTTTGGGATATAAATCTATCAGTGGTATTGTGGGATCAAAGGATGTACACAGCTTTATAGCCCTTTGGACATAGTTCTAAATTGCTCTCCAGAATGATTGTATCAGTTTACAACTCCACCAACAGTTCATTAGTGTCCCAGTTTTCCCACATTCCCTCCAACATTCAACATTTTCCTTTTCTTTGTCATATTAACCACTCTGATAGGTGTGAGGTGGTACCTCAGAGTTGTTTTACTTTGTTTTTCTCTGATCAATAGTGATTTAGATCATTTTATATGACTATAGATAGCTTTGATTTCTTTGTATGAAAATGCAAAAAAAGTGTTTTTCAATTTTATGTAATCAAAATGATCTATTTTATATTTTACAATACTTTCTGTCACTTCTTTAGTCCTAAATTCATCCCTTATCCTTAACTCTAACAGATAAACTGTTCCATGCTCTCTTAATTTGTTTATGTTATCATTCATTATGTGTAAATCATGTGCCCATTTTGCTCTTATCTTGGTACATGGTGTGAGATGCTGGTCTATGCCTGGTTTTTGCCATACTGTTTTCCAATTTTCCCATCAGTTTGTCAAATAACGAGGTTTTTGTCCCAAAAGATTCTATTTTTGAGTTTATCATACTGGATTACTATAGTTGTTTGCTAGAATGTAATTTATACCTGATCTATTCCACTGATCCACCACTCTGTTTCTTAGCCAGTACTAGATTGTTTTGATAACTACCACTTTACAAAACAGTTTAAGATCTGGTATAGCTAGAACCATCTTTCACACTTTTTTTCCCATTGATTCCCTTAATATCCTTGGGTTTTTGTTTTTGTTCTGCTTGATGAATTATTTTTGCTCTGCAAAATAATTGTTTGATAGTTTGTTGTGGTGATGAATAAATAGATTAAGTTAGGTAGAATTGTCATTTTCATTATATTAGCTTGGTCTACTTTTCAGCAATTGATATTTTTCTGGCTGTTTAGATCTGGTTTTATTTCTATGAAAAGTGTTTTGTAATTGTGTTCATATAGTTCCTGGGTTTGCCTTGCCAGGTAGATACCCATTTATTTGATATAGTCTAGAGTTCATTTAAATGGAATTTCTTTCTATCTCTTGATATTGGATTTAGTTAGTATTATATGGAAATGCTGATGATTTATGTGGGTTTATTTTGTATATTGCAACTTTCCTACAGTTATTAATATTTTCAGTAGTTTTTTAGTTTATTCTCTAGGATTTTCTAAGAAGAACATTTTATTTCCTCATTGTTTATTTTAATTCCTTAAATTTCTTTTTCTTCTCTTATTACTATAGCTAACATTTCTAGTACAATATTGTTTAATGGACATGATAATGGGCATCCTTGTTTCAGCCCTGATTATATTGGTAAGGCTTCTAGTTTATCCCCATTACAGATAATGCTTGATGATGGCTTTAGCTAAATATTACTTATCATTTTAAGGTAACCTCCACTTATTCTTATGCATGAGTGTTTTAATAGGAATGGGTTCTATATTTTATCAAAAGCTTTTTCTACATCTATTGAGATAATCATATGATTTCTGTTGGTTTTGTTATTGAGATCATCAACCCTACTTCATCATAATGAATGATCCTTGAGATACGTTACTGTAATCTCATTGCTAGTATTGTATTTAAAATTTTCAAATCAATATCCATTAGGGAAATTGGTCCATAATTTTCTTTCTCTGTTTTGGCTCTTCCTGGTTTGAATATCAACACCATATATGTGTCATAAAAAGGATTTGGTAGAATTTATTTTCTGCTTTAAATGTGTTTCTTGTAAACTACATATTATAGGATTCTGTTTTTTTAATCCATTCTGTTCTCTATTTCCATTTTGTGAATGAGTTCATCCCATTCACATTTATAGTTATGATAACTGTGTATTTCCCTTCATGGTATGTTTTACTTGTTTATCCCTCCTCTCTCTTATACCCCACTATTTCCCTCTTCAAAAATATTTTATGTCTTATCACCATCTTCCCCAATATACCCTCCCTTTTAACACCACACCCGCTTATTATCCCCATCCATTTTTACTTCCTTAAAGGGTAAGATAAATTTCTGTATCCAATTATGTGCATATGTAATTCCTTCTTTATGTCAATTTTGATGAGTGTAGCTTTCCTTGCCCTCCGCTCCATCTTTCCCTCCATTATAATAGCTCTTTCATTCCTCTTTTATGTAGGATAATTTATCCCCATTCAGTCTTGCCCCTTCTTTCTTCAAATGCATTTTCTTTCTCAGCTTTTTATTTTGTTTTCTTTTGGGGTGGGAGTATCATCCCATCACCATATATCCACAACCTCTATCTACATATACTCCTTCTAACTGCTCTTACAGTAATAAAACTGGGTTACAAATATTATCCTGCCATATAGAAATATAAACACTTCAACCTTATTGAATTTCTTATGTTTTTTATCCTTTATTTTTTTCTTTTTATGTTTCACTTGAACTTTATATTTTGAGGTCAATTTTATTTTATTCAGCTCAGGTCTTTTAATTAGAAATTCTTGAAAGTCCTCTGTTTTGTTAAATATCTATTTTTCCCCCTGAAAGATTCTATTTTTACTAGGTAGGTGATTCTTGGTTGTAATCCTAACTCCTTTGCCTTCTAGTATATTATTTCCCAAGCCTGCTAATTCCTTAATGCGGAAGTTGTCAGTCCTGTGTAATACTGATTGTAGCTCTACAATATTTGAATTGTTTCCTTTTTTACTTCTTGCAATATTTTCTCCTTGATCTGTGAGCTCTGGAATTTGAAATGTTCCTGGGAGTGTTCATTTGGGGATTTCTTTCAGGTGGTGATTGGAGGATTCTTTCAATTTCTATTTTGTCCTCTGATTCTAATAATTCAGGGCAATTCTCTTTGATAATTTCTTGAAAGATGTTCAGACTTTTTTCTTTTTTTGATCATGGCTTTCAGGTATTCCAATAATTCTTATATTATCTCTCCTGGATCTATTTTCTTGGTTAGTTGTTTTTCCAATGAGAAATTTCACATTTTCTTTTTTTTTTTTTACTTTGGTGATTTATTTTTATCTTGATGTCTCATAATCATTAGTTTCCACTTGTTTAATTCTAATATTTAACGAATTAATTTCTTCAGTGAGCTTTTGTACTTCCTTTTCCATTTGGTCAATTCTATTTTTTAGGGAGTTATTTTCCTTGGTAAGGTTTTGTACATCTTTTCCCATGCTAATCATTCTTTTTTTCATGATTCTATTGCATTACTCTCATTTCTTTTCCCATTTTTTCTTCTACTTCTCTAATTTGCTTTTTAAAATCCTCTTTAAGCTCTTACAGAAATTCTTTTTGGACCTGAGACCAAATGATATTTTCTTTGAGGCTTCACATGTAGTCATTTTGACAATATTGTCCTCTTCTAAGTTTATGCCTTGGTCCTCCCTATCACCATAGTAACCTCCTATAGACAAGCTCGTTTTTTGTTGTTGCTGTTGGCTTTGCTCATTTTTCCTGCCTTTCTTTGTGATTTGATATGTTTATGTGCAAGTTGAACTCTCATCCCATACTGTTCCAAGCTTTTGTGCTGGGGCTCTGGGTCTTACTGATGTCTTTCGTTGGGCTTCAAGGCTTAGCTACTTGGTTTCTCTGGAAGGTAGGGTTCCCTTCTGACTTGTATTATGGGGTGGGGCCCCCCTTTTGGCCTCCCTGGGTGTGGGGTTTAGCTGATGGCCTGCTCCAGGGGTGGGGCCTTGCTCCTGGGTTGCTATGGTAACAGAGTCTTTCTGGTGGTTGATCCTGGAGGAGGGATCTTGTTGCTGGTTTGACTCAAGGGTGGGGCCCTGCTGCTGGGCTACTATGGAAACAGGTTCTCTCTGGGGAGAGACTTCACTACTGTTCAGCAGTGGGGTCAAAGCCTAGCTAGTGGCTCCTGCTGGGGGTGGGGTCAGTGGGGTGGGACCCTGCATTGCTTCACAGACTGCTCACTTGCCTAGGGCATCACTGGTGGCTTGTACCAGGCTTGAAGCCTTGCTGCGATACTGGCTGCTGCTGCTGTTGCTGCTCTTAGACCTCACTCCCCTCTGATCCCAGTGAGCTAGACCTTTCCTACTAGGCTCTTAAGTTGCTTTCCTGGTCCTAGATCAGTTCTAAGGTGTTTTTCTAATTGTTTGGAAGAATTTGAGAGGGCTTCAGAGGGTTCCTTCCTCACTGCCATCTTGGCATTGAATATCCTGCTATACTGCTTCTAACATGTAATAATAATACTTTTCCTTAACTACCTCATTGGTTATAATGAAGATGAAATACTATCTATAAAAATACATTAAAGTCTTTAGCAGAAAGCTGAGGTATTAAATAATGGGTATTATAATGAATTTCACATTATTTTAATCTAATAATTCAGTATTCCACCCCACTGAAACTGGGAGAATTAAAGACTGAGGGCTCCCTGTAAAGTGGCATCTGATCTTTTCTCAACTTACAATATATATATACAAAGCTTCTCATGGATTTTGTTACTACAAAGTACAGATTCCCTGCTGCTTGTCAAATGGTATGTTCTAATGTTATTTCTACTTATTTTGACTTGTTATCCATGTTTTTGGATTTATGTGATGTGTGCACACCCCATACAAAATGAAAGTTGCTTATTTTTTTGCCACCTCATGAGTTCATTCATAAAAACCAAATGAGTGTTGGCAGATACTTGACAACAGTAACCTAGATAAATATTTTCATTTACATAAATGTACCCTTAACATTTATGAACTTAGTAGCCTCAAATCCCAGAAGCCATGAAGGGAACAGCAAGCATCACAGACTTCTGAAACCAGACCAAGACAAGATTCCAGTGGTTGCAGGCCAAGATATGGAGCTGTTTGGTGGAAGGCCCAGTGAAAGAGGGCAGCATCTACTTCTTTTTCTGTGGGAAGAGACAATCCAATTTCCCTTTCTCCCACCCCACTTCCCTTACAATTATGTATCTTTTTTCAATGAAGAGAATTTCATCTGGAACAGATCATGAAAACAAGTTAAGAGACCAAGGATATTCTAAAATGAATTGTAATGCCTCATGCTTGCCTCCAAGGGGAGAAATGATAGTAGTTTCTAGAAGCTATTTCCTGATCTCTATGTTCGGATCTATGCCTATTTATATCTGCCTTCACTGTATGTCCTTTTACATTATACAGTGTGCCTAATATGAAATGGTAATAATATATATTTGAGCTTCTGGGAGTTTGAAAAAATGAAAGCTTTCCTATGGGGATAATTATCTTATCCTTATCTCTATGAACACTTCTCTCTATATGACTTCACTGGTTCTCTTTGATGATTCTCTTCTCTTAGTAGGCACCCCCTGGGTAGCAGCAGGCAAATTGTGAAGTCAATGTATGTTTTTTCTTAGCAATGCCCCATTTCTGGGAGCGGAGCCATGAACCAAAGCCAATAAGAGCTAACAAAGCCAATCAGAACTGAATGTCCAGTTCTAGGGGGAACCCATTCCTAGGAAATTCTCTTAAGAGGAGAAGAGGATGGCATGATGGCTATAATTGGCTTCTACCCTAAATGATGTAGAATAGTGCTATAAAATAACCGAATGGTCGGAGAATAACATTTCCTTGGCTGAGGATATTGTCCCAGAGTTCAGCTGGAGTGGAGAGGGGAAGAAAAAAGACCTTTCTATTATCTTACTGCCTTAAATAAAAAGTGACATCTACCCAACTGAAATAAAAGTGGAAAAGTGGGTCTCAAATTAATAATGGCAACCAAGACACATAGTATTTTTTCAGTTGGTGGTCTTATAGTGGGCCCAGGGATACGGTGGGTAGTTTTATGCAAAATTATCACTGATCAAAACAACTGATCAAGACACCTGGAAACAAAGATATTCGCTAGAAGACCTAGTCATAGGGATGTTCTAGTTATCAATCATGGTGTAATTGACCGATGTGAACTTAACCAATGTAACTACCTCAGAACAAATGTGAGTTTTATATATCCATATTGTTCTACTGTGAAAAATGAGAATATGTACCTCACTGGTTTGACTACAAGTTAAGACTAGGATGATTCTAGACTAACTCTACTGGCCAGCAATTTTTAACTAGACTAATTTGTCTCCCTATAATGTACAGTTTTACCTGTAATGTAGAAGTAGTCTAGTTGGCTCAGTTTTGTCAAGGGTGGGAACAGTCACACAGAATGTGAATCTGAAAAGGGGACTGTTGCTTCATTCATTTAATATACTTCTACTTCCATCTCTTTTTTGTCTGTGGATATAATTTTCATTTTATTATAGCATTAGTCTTCCTATTTTATCACCTGAAATTTAAATGCTTTCTATTGGACAAGATTTGCTAGAAAATGGAAAGGGATCGACAGAAATTAGATTTAAACTAACCTCTTACCTCATATATCACAATAAACGAAAATGGGTGCATAATCTGAAAAATGAAAATCTGTATCATTTTCAAATATCTTAGAAGAGATCCAGATGAGTTCCCTTTCAGAATTATGAAAGAAGAAGGAGAAGTGGAGGAGGAGGAAGAGAAAGAAGAGGAAGAGTAGGAGGATGAGGAGGAGGAGGAAGAGGAGGAGGAGGAGGAGAAAAACAACACCAACAATGCTATGTTGGGGCAGCTAGGTGGCACAGTGAAACAGAGCACCTGCCCCCGAGTCAGGAGGACATGAGTTCAAATGTGAACTCAGACACTTAACAGAAAAACTAGCCATGTGACCTTAGGCAAGTCACTTAATCCCAATTGCCCTACCTTCCCTCCTCCAAAAAGAAAAACAAACAAACAAACCCCAAACAACAACAAAACAAACCAACAAACCAACTCTATGTGCCAGATGTTGTGCTAAGTACTTTACAAATATTACCTGATTTTGTGTATAATTTGCCCTGAGGTTTCACTTTATAGCCATTAAATTGGCAAAGATAATTTTTAAAAAACGGGAATAGGCAAGGTTAGAGGGGTTATGGAAAGATATGGCACATTAATGCATTGTGGATGGGGATATGAATTGATCTAGCTATTCTTCAAAGCAATTTACAATTACCAAGAAAATGACTGACATGTCAACATACATTTACCCACTGCTAGGCATATTCCCCAAGAAAGTCAATACAAAAACAAAAAATAAATAGATCTTTTATACAACTATAAATATATATATTTGCTTTTTGGAGGGCAATTGGGGTTGTGACTTGCCCAAAGTCACAAGGCTAGTAAGTGTGTCAAGTGTCTGAGGCTGGATTTAACCTCAGGTCCTCCTGACTCCAGGGCTGGTGTTCTATTCACTGCACCACCTAGCCACCCCTCAACAAAATATTTTTTACAGGACTATTGTAATAACAAACAACAATAACAAAAACCACCAACTCTAGAGCACAGATGCTTATTCAGTTGTGGTCCATGAATGGAACAATATAACAAAATGAATGTAACAAAATTTTACTGTACTTTAAGAAATTATGAATAAGATTAATATAGAGAAGCATGGAACACATACAAACTGATAAAGAGGAAGCAAGCAGAACCAGGAAAACAATATACATAATGACTATAATTATACAAACAAAACAACAAGATAATAAAAACTGATTGCTATATGAAGATAACTCCTACCTTGTTTTCAGAGGTGAGAGATTATAAGAAACATTGCACTTAAGATCAGACATTTCAATTTGATGCCCAATTTCACTGAACTATTTTTTTTAATCTTTTATTTTTTGTTATAAGTAATCGTGCTCCGGGAAGAGAGGGAGAAAGAATATATTGGAAAACTTAGATGATATAAAAACAAAAAATATCAACAAAATTTATTTCTTAAAAATCTCAATTTATTAGTATTCTAGATTTTTAGTTTTCTTATCCATTTTGGCTTCATGGAGTTCATTCAGGAAACTTCTATTTGAAAGCTACAATGCTAGGGGCTGGAGAGATGACAATGATGATTTTCTTTTTAATAGCACTACTTAAATGACCTTGGTCAATTCATCTCTCTTGGTCTCAGTTTCTTCATATGTTAAATGAGGGTAAAAAGATAAATATTAGATTGCCTTTGAGGTATGTAGACTTTTTGTGTGATGTAATTAGAACACAAAGTTCTAGCTCCATAGGAGCTCATACTCTAATTGGGTGGGATGACATATATTAGAGTTCAGTTGCATAGCAAATGGAGAGACCCAGATGTCCTAAAGTTGCAATGGTGGTATAGATAGCAAAGTCCAAAGGTCTTCAGGGGCACATCAGCAGGTCAGGTGGCAATATCTGGAAGTTTGGAGAATGTAGTAGCAGGACAGATAAAAAGGCCCACATGGCCTTAGGATGCAGTGGCAGCATAAATAATAAGACTTGTATGTCATTCGTATTACCTGTTCATATCAATTACCAACATCATTACCAATTCATATTTCATTGGATTGAAGCGGATTAATCAAAATTCCTCCAAGTTTATAAGCAGCCTTGTTAACTCTGCAGAGCAAAGGGTGTGAACCTACCTCCATTGGGAAGGGGGGAATTAGGTCTAAGAGTTTTAATGGAAAAGAGATTCTGCATTCTCTACCAAAAGGGTTGACATCAGTCCTTCAATCAACATTTATTAAACACCTACTACGTGCCAGGAGTTGGGAGAGGTCATTATCTATCTAAGAGGGATATAAGGGAAGGAGATGTTGGCTGAAAGCTTTTGAGAGAAAGGTATCCCCTAGGCTGTTTTTCATTAGCCTTTTTGGATAGGTTATGGGCATCCTAGATGAGGGATAATTCATGGCTAAACAAGAGAAAACAAAATGTAAAATTTTTACTGATGGCTAAACAACAAAATGTGGCACTTTAAGGTTTGCAAAACACTTTAAATGTTATCTCATTTGATCATTACAACAACCACAAGAAGTAAGTGTTATTATTATTTTTATTTTACAGATGAGGAAACATAAGCTGATACAAGTTAAGTTCCTTGATCAGGATCACATGATCAATAGGTATCTGGGGTAAGATTCAAACTCAGGTCTTCCTGACTCTTCTAGTCAAGGGTTCTATCTACTATAAAATGCAACTGCTTATTACAGCACTATATAAATGTCAGGTATCATCACTCTTGTTGTCACTGTTGTCATTATCATTTGTTATTGTTGTCATTGTTAGCCTAACATAGAGACGTCTTAGTGTTTCCACAAGGCTCTTATCTTTAATCAAGAAATTTGTGAATGTCAGGAATAGTTTCCAGCTAAAGCAAAAGGCATCTGCTCCCACATCGGTTCCTTTTCCCTCTTCTGGCTCTTTACTTACACGAGGCTGGTTATGCTTAGAAGTGCAAGCAGGAACTTCTAGCCTAATTTGAAGTTAGTGCCAAAAGGATGTAGAACCAGAAAAGGAGCCTAGAGCAGGTGATAACCCTTAATGTGCAGATAGTACAGAGACCAATACAATCTTAGTTTTCTGTGATTTCATCTCCCATTAATTCTTGAAACTAAAAAAGCATCTATAATATCTAAAGCTAATCAGAGTCAGGCCCTATCAAGAAGAACATACTCTCTACACTTTAGCATCACTAAATTTAGCCATTTTGTTGTTTTCATCTGCATGTAACAGCCTTGTTGATCTTTTTTACCTTTTGTTTTAGTTTCCACTTCTCAATGCATCACTGACAATTTAAACAGTAGCAAGAGAAAAATAAAGTGACCCAGACATTCTTGAAACTACAGAGTGCCTTTGTACTGTGTCTAAATCCTAATAGTGAGCTACACTGGTGAGTGGCACAGAAGGCAGCCATAGCAAGAGGTAGCGTTTACTATTGAAGTGTCAGCTGATCCATGAAAGTCACCAAAAGGCTGCATTTGAAATATGTGCCTGATATTCTCCAGGTTTAGTGCACTGAATCATCCAATCAATAACAAAATGACATTTTATAAAGATTTTTCAGAATACCCCAGCAATAAGCAATATGAATTGCTATAATGATACACAGCAAGCTGCTCAATATTCCAATAGATTTGTAATATTGTTGCATTCATGTCTTCTCGTTTTGTGTTTCTCTTATTCATGTCTTCTTATAAATTATCCATAAAGGCTTGACCCAAAGTTCTGGGTCTCCTATATCCCATAACTTTGGATATATAGCAATTAAGTACCCTCTTACTACTTGAGTGATTTACTTCCTTTTCTATGCATACATTTCTTAATAACAATGTTGAGTCACATACACAATTTTTGTTAGTAATATATGGAAGACTCTCCACATATCCTGATCTTTGCCCTTTGGATGATCTGCAGTTTTCACAGGAGGCTAGCTTTAGAATTGGATGGTGACTCAGAGGTCAAATGAGTTCAATCTTTTCATTTTACAGATGAGGCAACAGAATCCCAAAGTATTGAAGAAACTTGACCGGGCTCACATAGGTGGTAAGTGACAGATTTTAATGGGATTCTAATTCTTTTGGACATTATGAAATTTTATGGTATAAAGTTGCATAGTGACACTAAAAGAACATTGGTGTTGAAGTAAGCAATTGTTTTAAGGAAGACTGTGGAATTACTAAAAGCACTGCATGATTTCCCAAAGCCATTACAGCTCATTCTTCTCCTACTGTGCAAGTCAGGGTCCAGTTAATTGTCTAACCAGTGTCGATGCAAGATATATGTCCCAATAAATCAATTCTTTAAACACTATCTTTCCTACTACATATCATATTCTCAGTAAGAGACATTCTCCACCCACTTGATTTTAAGTCTATGGGTATTTACACTGAATTCTCTTGAGGGATTGTTGATTTCATTTGGGAGGCTCTAGTGTTCTGTGGCTTGAATAAATGGTGGAAAAAGTCAGCCACAAAAGTGAGCATATGGAGGCCATCAGAATTTATAAGATATCTTTCTTTGCTTTGGACTCTGTTCTGTACATACTCAATGACAATGACAAACAGATTGTCAACATTTGTTCTCCTCTTCGTAAGTTTCTTGAGAGCCAGGATTATTGTTTTTAATCTTCCTATCACCAGTGCCTAGCACAGTATCTGACACATAAGAGAAGCTTAATAAATGTTTGTTGATTGAGGAATAAATTATTTTATGACTTACATAATTATTTAACTATTTTTTAAATTGAATTTTTATTGTCTTTCTCCTCTTCTTTTCTCTCCCTAAACAAAACCTTTGTAGCAAATATGCAGTCAAACAAAAGAAATGACCACCATGCCAAAAAATGTATGTCTTATTTTGCATCTTGAGTTCATCTTCCCTTATTGAGGTGGATTATTGGTCCTTTTAAATCATGATTGGTCACTACAATGAGCAGAATTCTTAAGTCTTTGAAAGGTATCTTTTTTTTACAATGTTATTTTTTATTACATAAATTATTCTCCTGGTTCTTCTCACTTTACTCTTGATCAGTTCATGCAGATATTCACAGGTTTTTTTCTGAAACTGTTTCTTTAATCATTTTTAAATCAACAATACTATTACATTTTACTCATATGCTATACATTGTTCAGCCATTCCCTGATTGATGGGAATTTTCTTAATTTCTAGTCCTTTGGCAAAAGAATTGTTATATGTGTGTACATATGGATTTTTTTCTTTTGCTTTGATCTTGGGATATAGGCCTCATAGTAAAATTTCTGGGTCAAAGGATATACATAGTTTATTGATTTTTTGGACATAGTTCCAAATTGATATTCAGATTAGCTCAAGCAGTTTACAACTTGGCTAATAATAAATTAATGTGCCTGTTTTCCTGTAGCTTCATTAATAATAATCATTTTCCTTTTTTAAATCAACTTAGTCAATCTGGTAGGTATGAGGTTAAATTTCAAAGTTACTATAATTGGCTTTTTTCTAATTACCAGTGATTTGTAGTGTTTTGTTTTCAAAGGTCTATTGATAGTTTGAATTTCTTCACTTAAAAACTGGTCACATCCTTTGTTCATTTACAATTGAGCTATGTTATGCTTTATTTAACCAGAGAGTCATTGGACAATTTTCTCTGCTGTTATATCTTTTAGAGCATGTTACCATCATCAGATCACAGATCCAGAGCTGGAAGGGACCCCAGAGGCCATCCAGTCCAGCCCCTCCTCATACAGATGAAGAAACTTATGATTTTAACATTTGCATGAGAGACATCTTGTTGCTAAGGGAGCTTTTATGATACCATTTTGCCCTACTGAATCCATTTTTATATAGCTGATAAGCAATAAACACAGAACTTTGTTGTTATGTTTCAACTGAATGAAACCATTACATACAGTCATCATATAAAAATGATTCTGGAAAATGGGCTCTTCTAGGGAAAAGAAATAGAAAATGGACTTCATTATAAGGCAAAGAATATAAATGCTAATCCGGGTATTAATTTTTTTTCAGATTTTATAACCTTATATGATAGTTGCTATAACAAAAATATGGGTGTGACAATTTCATGAAAACCCAACCACTATGACTGACCTAGAATGATACAAGGATATTGTCCTGAGACGGGTGCCTTGTCTAGTTCAATAGACAAATGAGAAATAGGGATCTCATGTAAGTGATTACTTTCCTAAGCAGAAGTACAAATAAGTATAACTTTTCTTGTCTTACACAAAAATGGTCTCAGTGACCCCCCCTTAGTAAAAGCCAACTTGCTATGGTATGCTTGTCAGTGAAGGGCTCACAACAGACTTTCAGATTAATCCATTTTGCAGGAGTTAATTCAGACTTCACTGTTTCTGTGTCATAGTGTTCTGACCTAAAAAAAATTTTTTTAAAGGACGTGAGTAATTTAATAGCATGGACCATTGTTGATGATGTGGCTAGTGTTGGTCAAAGAGATGACAGAGTTCTTAAAGTCTGTTCTTGGGATCTATAGATTCAGAGTACAACTAGAGACAATGTAGGGGAATTCGGGGCAAGGTTTTTCTCAATGACCATTTAGGCATCCTAGCTGAAGGTGGCTGGTTTGATTGATTCATAACATTATCTAGAAGAGTAAATGGTTCATTAATGAGCTATTTCTGGGTCACCTAAACTCCCAGGGGATAGGGGGAAAAACAGCTGTTCAAATTCTTTCTCATTGTGATAGAGTTTCTTTAGTTGAAGACTAGGAAAATCTGGTAACTCAGCTATCGCAGGTGAGGGTATAGGAATCATGTCTGAAGAAGGGAGAGGAAAAACTTCAAAAGGAAATGGGAAGTCTTGGTTTACCATGTCCCCTGCTCCTACATAGCAGAAATAGTGCTATTGTGTCTAGATAAAGAAATTAGAGGGGAGACTACTTCTGAGGAATGTGTTATGTACAGTCAAATACAGCTTTTGTGTAGGTTGACTTTGTGTAAATATTTATTTTCTCCAGAAAAGGTTCAATGGTGAGTAGAGGGTTAAAGACAATAGCTACGTAGTAAAAATAAAAGACAAAAATTTAGCTTCAACAAATAATCATATCAGCAAGGCAATTTGCATGAGTGCTTCTATTTTCTTGAAGACAAATTACTATGGCAATTACTTTTAGAGTGGCCCATTGAACCTCCCAAGAACAGAAAAAATAGCTACATAGTTTCTATCTTACTTAAAAAAAATTTTTTTAGGTAATCAGGGGTAAGTGACTTGCCCAGGATCACACAGCTAGTAAGTACATAAGGACATGAGGCTGGATTTGAACCCAGGTCCTCCTGACTGCTGAGTCAGTGCTCTGTACACTGCACCACCTACCTGCCCCTCTATCTCATTCTTATAATTTGTTTAGTTGAATTTACTTGAAACTTCCATCTTATGGAATCTCATTTTACTCTCAAATCTCATTTTACTCTCAAATATTTTGTCATATGATGGGGTCTTCATTATCCTCTTCTGAACCCTTCACTCTTAGGAATCCTAAGATAGAAACCACTTTCTCTTCAATAAGAGAACTATCTTCCCCCACTCCCTTCCCCCCACCTTTTACAAGCAAAAAAACTGCATAGTTTACAGAAATCACAGAATTTCAGAATGTGAAGAGATCTCAGTGGCATCTCATCAGCCCACCTGTCACTCAATCAACAAACATTTTTTTAAGCACCTACAATATAAGCAAGGCACTATATTGCAATAAGATACAAAGATAAAACTGAAATCATTAATGTCCTCAAGGAACTTACATTCTAAAAGAAGAATATATCCAAATATATATATATATATATATGTAATATATATATGTGAAATACATGTATATATCATGCATATAATTTATGAAGAAAATTTTTTAAACAAATTTTTATGGAGAGAGGCTCTCTTTCAATATATCTGACCATACTGTCACTCCTTCAAAACCACCAATGAGTGGGAACCTTCTGCTTCCCAGTGGAGCCCATTCTGTGTCTGAATAGTTTTGATCATGAGGGCATTTTTCTTTTCATCAGTTATCACTTTACAAATTCTATCCACTGCCACTGGTTCTGCCCTCTCGGGAATAGAATCATATGTCCTTTTCAGCCTTGATGTTAATTAAAGCAGAATTTGAAATGAATTAAAGTCAACAGCTCTCGCTTGGTCCCATTAAGCCTTCCCAAGGAGACTCTGAGCCTAGAATAGTGTGCAGATGTTATGAACTAGGCAGTTGTAAAGCCAATCAGCAGTAGATTCCTGAGAGAATGCTACTGTGAACAGCCTTTAAGATTCGGATTACACAGTATTAGTGAACACTCTGTTTATTCCATTACAAAATCAGATTCAGTACAATGTCACAGTTTCAACAGTTCACAATATTATATACAATCTTCAGAACAAGGCAAGTCTCAAT
>JAQQSW010000479.1:19697-40685 GCA_028646575.1 Pseudocheirus occidentalis | reverse complement strand
TTCTGGCCTGATAAATGTGGTAACTGTGCCTCCAGTGCAGCCGATCTGCTCTCCTATAGACGCGGCTCCCCGCCCGATGCCCCAGGGCTTGAGCCGGCCAGGTTTTGGCTGTGGCTCCCAGACTGCTGTGAAGAGCCCCACCTGCTGCGCTGCCTGTAGCAACAGATGTGCTTTCTGTCTTTTGGAGAGTTTTGGAGCTTGAAAATCTGTTTAGAGTCCCATTTTATGAGTTTTTTAGCGTGTTTTTGTGGGAGCTGTGGTGCTTTGCTGCTTCTACACCGCCATCTTGGTTCCACCCCCCCTTTCAAGCATTTTTGATGAAAAAACCAGAGCTGATGAGAAAATTTGACTTTCAAATACAAGAAGCAAGAGAAGCATGAGAAGGTAAACAGGAAAAAGAAGTCATAAGGAACCTGTTGAAGTTAAACTATTTATATTCCTACATGGAAAAATGATAATTGTAACTCGTGAGACTTTTCTCAGTCTGAGGATAGTTGAAGGGAATACATATGTGTGTATATATATACACACACACATGTACTTATATGCATATATGTATATATGACTGTATACATACATATGTATGCATAGGACGTGTGTATAAATACATATGTGAGTGTGTGTATACGTTTGTACATGTATAGAGAGACCTGTAAAGAGGGCACAGGATCAGTTGAATAGGAAGAGATGATATCTAAAAAATAAAATTAAGAGGTGAGAGAGGAATATATTGGGAGAAGGAGAAAGGTAGAGATCAAATAGGGTAAATTATAACATATAAAAGAATAAAGAGAAAACTGTTCCAATAGAGGGGAAGAGCAGGAAGATGAAAGGGAATGGATTGTCCTTACTCTCATTGAATTTGGCTTAAGGAGAGAATAACATACACACTCAATTGGGTAACTTACCATATAGGAAAGTAGGGGGCAAGGGGGTAAGAGGAGGTAGGATAAAAGGGAGAGTAGATTGGGGGAGAGGGTGATTAGAAGCAAATGCTTTTGAAAAGGGACAAAGTCAAAGTAGAAAATAGAACAAGTGGGGGGGATAGAATGGAGGGAAAAATAGTCTTTCACAATATGACTGCTATGGAAACATTTTGCATAATCACACATGTACAACATATTGAATTGCTTGTCTTCTCAGTAGAGGTGGGTGAGGAAGGAAGAAGGGAAACAATCTGGAACTCAAAGTTTTAAAAACATATTTTTAAAAAAATAGTTTTTTACATGCAATTGGAAAATAAGATATACAGGCAATGGAGTATAGAAACCCATCTTGCCCTACTAGAATGTTAGGGGAGGATATAAGAGAGAGCAGATTGGTGGAATGGGTATTCAGTAGGCTTGTTATCTTGGGGTGGGGGTAGGGGAAAGAAGGGGAGAAAATCTGTAACTCAAAATCCAGTGTAAAACTAAAAATAAATAAAAGATTCAAAAAATTTCAAATTACATACACACACATATATGCTACTAATGATGAAGACATTTGTTCATTTCAAGGGTTTAAGAAAAGAAATCATGAAAGAAAGAAAAAAGCACAATGGTGCTACAAAAAAATAGAGTCCTATGAAATATTGAGCAAAAGGACTAAAAAAAGGTCAACCAATACCAAACTTACATATGAAACATATTTCATAAGCACACAAGAATATGTAGTCATTTTATGTAAATATGCAGTAACGAGTATGAGAGAATCATGGGCAAAACAGCCCAGATTTATGTCAAGGAGTTTTGATGAATTTCCTTAATGGGAATAGGTATTACATTGTTGGACTCAGCACAAAGTTTTATTTTCCTAATCCCTGCAAATTTGACTAGGCTGTGATCCCAATCACAAAGCAAGTTAAAAAAAAATGATGTTAGGGAATTAACTACGAATTAATAAATTGTACAGTGTGATTGGCAAAGAATTGAGAGAAAGTGCAATTGAAGCAGAGGCCAAAAAGATTTTTTGAGAAGTGAGATCTCGGAGTTAAGAGTTAAGTAAAGTACAGAGGTAAAACTCCTGGAAAGTCTTGGAGGAGTGGATGGTAAATCGTGCTGAAATCTAACACAATAGCTCAAAAGGCCACAATTTGGCTCTGGTGGTGAAGACAGCACATCATGAAATGGCTCTGGATTGCTCTGCAGAGATTACATCTGCAATACTGTGTAGTCTTAGACACTTCATTAGGCAAAGGTCCAAATATGATGAAGATGGAGGTGATGTGAACAAAGAGGGAGCCATCAGTAAAGTGAGTAAAAAGTTTTCAATGTAGTCATGTCGATAAATCGGTCATTTATCATCTACCTCACCCTTTCCTTCTTGACACCACACTTCAAAATGTTATTTTTTTAAAAACAAACGCAATGGACATGTAAATTTGTAACCTGGTTCAAAAAAGTATTGCAGCAAACAAAGGATTGTAGAGCTCTAACTGGAAGGGAGCTTCCACAGGTCATTTAATCCAACTTCTCCATTTTACATTTGAGGAAACTGAGGCCCACATAGGTTAACTGACTTACCCAAAATGAAATGAGTAGTAAGTGTCAGAGATGGTATGTGAACTGAGGTGGTCTGTTTCCAGAGCCAACACTCTATGCAGTACCACTGTTAAACATTCAGTTGGGCATAATGGGAAGTATGTTCAATGGACGAGAGTGTGAATCCTGTTTCACATAATTAATATGTGACCAAATCATTTCTACTTCTCAGAGCCTCTTTTTTTTCTCTTTAGAGTGGAAGCCCCTTGAAGGTAGGGACAGCTTTCCCTTTTGTTTTTATATCCTGAATGCCTAGTACAATACATGGTACATTGCAAATGCTTTCCAAGAGATCAATGTCTGTCTTTCCAAGATGAACTTAATGTTTAATGCACTGTGCTTCATTACATAAAGTATTATACAATGCAAGACATCATCACTGCCAGTCTGATGGCTACATTTTTTTAAGCATTGCATTTCTGAGGAAATAGCAACCTACTCCTGTATCTTTGACAAGAAAACTCTGAATGGGGTCAAGAAGAGTCAGACATGATTCAAACGACTCAGCAACAATAACAAATTTTTGACTGAGTCATCATTTTATACCAGCTTGTGTAGGATAGCAAGACTTTTATCTCTTGGTTTCCCCTCACTCCCATTTACCTGTGATCTGCCTTATGACTGTGTTTGGATGCTATAATTCAAATTTATTATCTTACAATACGAACACTCCCACTAATTAGGTTCCTATAGCAAGAAGAAAAGAGTATGAAATACCAACATAATGTGTTAATATTCTACATAGTATATGTATGCATATAATAGCATTATTAATTAGTAGCATATACATATATATCTTCACTAAGTCATAGTTTTATCTCATTTCCCCCCAATCTAGACTATAGATCACAGAGTCAAAGACATAGAATCTCAGTTGGAAAGGAATTCATAGACTATCTTATCCAAACTCCATAGGAATTCCCCATACAATATCTCTTAACAAGTGGCCATCCTTTCATTGAATGAAGGTCTGTAGTGAGGGGGAACCCGCTACCTCTTTAGACAGCCCATTCCATTTGGGGATAGCTTTAATTATTAGACAATCAACCCACTCTTTCAAAATAATCATGACAATAATAATCATAGCTAGCATTTATATAACACTTTACATGTATTCTTTCTTGCAATCCTCACCACCACCTTGGGAGTTGTGTTATTGCTCTCCCCATTTTATAAATGAGGAAACTGAGGCAGACAGAAGTAAGTGATTTGCCCATAGTCACACAGAGAGTGAGTTTCTCAGGGGCAGATTTAAACCCAGGTCTTCCTAACTCCAGGTCCAGTGCGCTAGCCATTGCACCACATCAAACAAAGCTTGTACTGAACTTGAACTTGTACTCAGTTCTGCCTTCTGGAGGTAAAAAGAAAAAAAAGAATTCCTCTTCAATATCCTTCAAACATTGAAGACAGCTATCATCAAATCATAGGGTCTTTGGACACTAAAAATAGAAGTTATTGTCGAGATCGCTTAGTCCTGTACCCCCTTATATTACAGGTGAGGAAAGTGAGGTAGGGTAAGACACCCAATCGAATGTGTATGTTATTCCCTCCTTAAGCCAAATTCAATGAGATTAAGGTTCTCCCATTCCCTTTTGCCTTCCTGCTCTCCTCCTCCATTGTAACAGTTTTCTCTTGTCTCTTTTATATGAGATAGTTTACCCTAATCTATCTCTCCCTTTCTCCTCCCAATAAATTTCTCTGTCGCTTTTTAATATCATTTTTAGGTACTATCTCTTCATATTCAATTCATCCTGTGCCCTCTGTCTATGTATACATGAACATACATATGCCCACACTCACATATATATTTATATACACATACACCCTCCTATACATACATATATATGTATACATATGTACACATATATTTCCTTCAACTATCCTCATACTGAGAAAAGTCTTATGAGTTACAATTATTTTTTTTCCATGTAGGAATATAAATAGTTCAACACTAATAAGTTCCTTATGATTTCTTTTTCCTGTTTACCTTCTCCTGCTTCTTGTATTTGAAAGTCAAATTTTCTGTTCAGCTCTGTTTTTTTCCATCAAGAATACTTGAAAATTCTCTGTTTCATTGAATAACCATATTTTCCCCTGTAGCATAATACTCAGTTTTGGTGGGTAGGTGATTCTTGGTTTTAGTCCTAGCTCCTTTGGCCTTCAGAATATCATATTCCAAGCCCTTGGATACCTTAATGTAGAAGCTGCTAGGTCTTGTGTTTTCCTGATTGTGTTTCCACAATATTCAAATTGTTTCTTCCTGACTACTTGCAGTATTTTCTCCTTGATCTGGGAACTCTGGAATTTGGTTATAATATTCCTAGGAGTTTTATTTTCGGGATCTTTTTAAAGAGGAGATCAGTGGATTCTTTCAAATTCTATTTTGTCCTCTGATTCTAGAATACTGGGACAATTTTCCTCAAGAATTTCTTGAAACATGGTGTCAGGGCTGCCCTGGGGATAGAACCTCACCAATCCTGTGGGAATGTGCTTCACTCCCAGTGCGTTATGATAGAGCTTTCCTGTTGGCTTGCCAAGCTGTCTTCAGCAAGAGATTTGTTTCTCTCTGCCACTTTGTGGGTTCTATAGCTTTAAAATTTATTAAGAGTCATTTTTTACAGGTATTGGAAGTGGTTGGAGCTAGAGCCCATGCCAAATTTATGCTTCTACTCTGCCGTCTTGGCTCTGCCAGCAATATTGCTTTAAGAACCACTTTGAGCGAGTAAGTCATTTTGACTGTTATAAATACCCAAATTAACTACAGAGGACCTGTCAAAGAAGAAATTGTCTGCATTCAGAGAAAAAACTGATAAATAGAAGTTTGCATTGAATGATTTTATATATCTATACATATTAATGTCTAATAGTAGCTATGGGGGTAGGGAGAAAAAAGGGAAAAAATTTATATGACAACTATTATATATTTAAAAGGAATATCAAAGTGCACACAATAGATTTAGTTTTGTTTTTTTCTATTCTATTTTATAGAAGTGTTTGTTTTATTTCTTAAGTTGAAAATAAAATAGGTAATTTTTTAAAAGATCCTCCAAGATCCAGCCAAAACCTAAGTCTTTAAATTGTAGTGCTGGTATAATATGTATTGGTATAGAGAATTTCTTCATTGGACATTCCCTGCACCATTGAAATAAATCTATCTTTTACATAGGGTTTCCCAAATGAGCTCAGTTAGAAGCCTATGAAGCTTTGAAATGCACTATAATTTTGGGGATAGCTTGTATAGGCTTACATATGTACATATAGTCTCCCTGATAGAATGTAAGCTCTTCAAGGGGAGTGACTGATCCATTTTTCTCTTTGTATCTCCAGTACCTAGCACAGCATCTGGAATATAGTAAGAGCTTACTAATGGCTTAATGATGGATAAAGACTGCTGTCTTTAACTGTTTAACAGTTTGTAGCTATTGGCACAGCAATAAAGACATGTCACACTGAAAAAGCATCCTGGGTTTATAAAGTATTTCCTATTTCTATTCTCTCATTTGACACACAAATCCTCGTTCAAGGAAGGTATTAGAACTATCTCTGTTCTCATCCTCCATGACTATGGAGGTGGTTGAAGCAGAAGCTGTGGAGTGCTTGGAGCCAGGTCAGACACTGAAGATGCCAAGGTTATTCACTACAACCCAGGCTGTCACTTAATTAGTTGTTCTGGACTTTGACGATCCTGGAAGAGAGAGTGAGACTTACGACTTTGTACAACTCTGCTTTACTTAAATTCAGTTCACATGCAAGTCAAGACATCACCCTGTAATGTTACTGTATAAACAACTACATTCATTGTCTCTGGGTTATAGCTGAGAAAGTCCAGAGTTAGGGAGTTTAGGCAACTTGCCCAGGATCACACAGTTTATTATTAGTAATAGCAGGACTAGAATCCATATCTTTCAGCATCTAAGTGAGGTGCCTTATTATTCTACCACAGGGCTTCTCAATTACTCTTGCCCATTGTTGGCCAGGGTCATAAGAAATACAGCAGATAAAATTAAATAAAGAAAATTGTTGTGAACAATTTCTCAAGTCTCTGAAATGGACAAATTTTCCCAAATTGCACATGAAATATTTAGAATTGAACTTCTAAAAGCGATAAAATAGCATCTAAGGAACAATAATCTGGAGGTGTGATGCCATAAATTATATTCATTTTTGTTGTCTTTTCTTTGCCAGGAAAACACCCGAGAGCAAGGTTAAAAATTTTTTTTTTTGCCCCAGGTCACACACAGCAAGTGACAAAGCTGGGAAGGGAGCTCCAATTTCTTGGTTTTCACCCCTGAGAAACCAAACCCACTGCCTCAGTGTTAGCAAAGAAGCAGTACTAAATAATTCTATTTCTTCTTCCAATAAAGGTTATTAACCACAATGTATTTTACTTTGGGGGCAGGTAGGTGGCACAGTGGATAGAGTACTGACCTGGAGTTAGGAAACCTCATCTTCCCAAATTCAAATCTGACCTCAGACACTTACTAGCTGTGTGACCCTGGGCAAGTCACATCTGTCTCAGGTTCCTCATCTGTAAAATGATCTGGAGAAAGAAATGGCAAACCAGTCCAGTATCTCCTGCCTAGAAAACCCCAAACTGGAACACAAAGAGTCAGACATGACTGAAAAACAACTAAATAGCAACTTTATTGTGATTTCTCCTAATATCCATAAAAGGGAAATTCTGAATGGCATTTTACATTTACTAATGGTAAAATACAAAGGAAAGTGTGATACTAAATACTTTTTCAGGGTTAAGGAGCAAACTGGTTGTGGAGCAAGAACAGATCTCTGATTTTCACTGTGTTCTTCATTGGCTATCATGATTCTCAAAATTCTACCTCCAAAATCTTAATAAAGACAGATCTTGTTACTTACCTGTTACACACACACACACGCACACACACACACACACGCACACATACACTATATATATATATATGTATGTATACACACACTATATATACACACACACATATATACTACAGAAAATACATATTCACATAACTATGGGTTTAGGATATATTACTATATTATAATTCATATACAATCTCAATATATTTGAATATATGCAGATCTATTAATCAATCAATATATCAGTCAATAAACATTAATAACCTGCAATGTCCCAGGTCTTGTACTAATCACTATGGATACAAAAAAAGGTAAGTAAACAGTCCCTGACCTCAATGAGCTTACAATTTAATTTATTGATATATTTATTGGTCTGGAGTATACATATATATGCTCATATATATGCATATTTATGCAAACATGCACATATGCAGGCATACCTACCTATATATTGTTTGTATATACACATAGGTAGTAACCCAGGACTCAAGCTCCTTGCTGAAAACTTTCCTCATTGATGAAGAATGATTGTTTGATGCTCTGTGTCTACATTAGAAGCAGAATTGGTGAGAGTTTAAGAAGGCAGAAATCCTAGGTCTTTTGGCTTCCAGTATAGAGCGGAGACACATGAAAATCAGTAAAGCAGAGAGCACTGAGTATACTTTCACAAATGAGAAGTCTACTACAAATGATGATCATGCAAGGAGACTTCAGCCCCCACTCTACCTCCCCCTGCCATTTATATCCATATATATATATATGTATATGTATATGTAACATACATAGGGAACATAGGCTTGCTCTGCACCCACAATCTATGGGCCATGTTCATTCCATTACACACCTTCCCTAGGGTTCTTCAGCACCTTGAGGGGGTTGAGAAGGAAACGGGATGTCTCTCATCTCTGCCATTGACTGGAGGTCCAGTTTTAGGAGCACAACGATTGAGGTGTCAGAGTGATGTACCCTGCTTTGGGCACCTTAACTATTGCCCTGTGGTTCTAGGAATTATTTGGCAGGTTGAAGACTTTGGATTCTTGGAAGTAAGGAGATGAGGTAAGGAGACTACTGGGAATGGACATATGTGTAGACTAGAGCAAACTGCTGGACCCATCTGGGTTCTTGGCTCCTTCCCTCTGCCCACAAAACAGATTTCACTCAAAGTCCCTAATTATCAGCAGAACTACGGAGTGATTGATTCCTTGTAGCGTTTGTACTCAGCAAGGGGAGGAAGAGACAGAGGAAGAGATAAGTATTCTCTTGGTTCTGGGCTGCCTGCCAAAAGTATCCAGTTCTTAAAAAAAACTGTTGCCTTGACTGTTCATCTTTTCAATATTGATTTTCAGTTGTTTATATAAAAAAGAAAAAAATATAGTGGTGACCAAATGATGACCATTTCATTCTTTACATTTATACCACCAGCATTTAGTATAGAGCCTAGCACATAGTAAGTATTTAATGATACTTGTTGGTCTATTGATTCTGATTTGTTTGCAATAACAACTGCGTACATCAAGAAACATGCAAACTTACCAATCAAATCGCAGCACAACCATTTGTGTAATTAATTGGTCAATGGTATTGAAAAGTGAATTTAATGATTTATTAAGCACAACCAACAATGCCCTATCTGAGAAGGCATTTCTCATGTTGTATCTCTGGGGCAACACATTTCTGCCAAGAGGTGGGAGATATTTCACCATCAATATTTCGTGATCATGTTTGGTTGGTTACAGCTTTGGTCAGAGTTCTAAGGTCTTTCGAAGCTGTTTTCCTCTCACATTATTGGGGTGGTCATTAGTTGTTCATTTGATTCTCCCCATTTTACTCGGCATCAGTTCATGCAAGTCCTTCCATATTACTCTGAGTGCATAATTTTGCTATTCATGGTTTATAACAACGAATTCACTTTGTATGCCATGATTTGTTGAGCCATTCTCCAGTTGATAAGTACCTACTTAATAGCGTTATTCTACTCATGTGTTTATATGATCGTAAGTTGTATGACACTACATTTTCAAAAAATTGCATCTAGTTCAAAAGAAAGGCATACGTTGGACATGAATAGGCTGTAATGCATGACAAATGAAGAATTAAACAAGAGAAAAGTTGTAAAGGTTGCAATTGGACAAATTGATGACTACCAGAGAAAGGAATGGACAGCCAAAATGCTTCTTTGGTATCCAACCAAAGATTCAACCAGGAGATAATATTCGTATATCCAGTATCAAGAAAATGAGAGGTATGAACCTAACCTTTTGGGTTAATAATAGAATTTAAGTTCTTTGCATTGAGATTTTTTCCTCCTTTGTATTGCTGTTACAAGCCTTGCATACAGTGGGCACTTAATAAATGCTTGCTGCATGGGTAACTGAGAGATTTGTCCATATTGTCTCCCCTAGTAGAATGTAAGCTCTTTGGGAGTAAAGATTGTTTCATTCTCCATATTTATATGCCTACTGACTAGCACAGCGCCTTCCTTTCTTCTCACGCTCTTCTTAACTCTATACAATTTGCCTTTCGTCATTCAACCAGAACTGCTTTCTCCAAAGTTACTAACAATCTCTTCATCACCCTGTTTAATGGTCTTTTCTCAGTCCTCATCTTTCTGGACTTCTCACCAGCCTCTGATGCAGTAAATCATTTTTATTTTTTATACTCTCTTCTCTCCAGGATTTCATCACATTATTCTTTCTTGATTTTCCTCCTACCTAATTGACTGCTCCTTCTCAGTCTTCTTTGCTGTATCTTCATCTATGTCACAGCTGCCGACCATGAGTGTCTCACAGGGTTCTGTCCTGGACCCTCTTCTCTCCTAAACTACTTCACTTGGTGATGTCATCAGCTCCTGCCTCTATGTGGATGAGCTCCAAGCTCCAACCATTAGACATTTTGCACTAAATGTGCCAGACATCTTAAACTCAAAATGACCAAAACTGAATTAATTTTCTTTATCTCAAAACCCTACCCTTTTATTATTTATTTGTTTGTTTGTTTTGAATTCTGAGCTGTCTGCCTCCTTCCCTCCCAGCCCACCACATATATATATATATATGTGTGTGTGTGTGTGTGTGTGTGTGTGTGTGTGTTGTATACATAATGCCTTTATATGTCTGTTGGAGATGATTTTAATATTCCTTTTACTCAGAATAGCTTAGTCATTCACAGTAACTCCTCAAACAGTATTGCTGCAACTGTATAAAATTCTCTCTTAGTTCTGCTTGTTTCACTCTGTGTTATTTCATGCATGTAGTTCCATTTTTTATTAAATCATGCTGCTCATCATTTCTTACACTACAATAATAGTCTGTCACTGTTAATTCCATCATTATTAATGTAAGCATTTAGAGATATAAATTGTCCTGATTAATGCTTTTGCTCCACAAGTTTTGAGGTGTTGTCCCCCCTCCTCCTCCTTTTCCTTCTCCTTTTTTCCCTTAAATTTCTGAATCTTTTTTTAAAATTTTAAAATTTGTTTTCTTGTTTACATCATTCATTTTCATGACATTTTTGAATTACAAATTTTCTCCCCATCTTTCCCCTGCCCCAACCCTAAAACAGCAATCCCACTGTAAAGCCCCTCCCCGGCTCTGCTCTCTTACTTTCTGGTGAATCTTTTTTTTTTTTTTGAAGGAGGAAGGCAAGGCAATTGGGATTAAGTGACTTGCTCAATGTCACATAGCCATTGACCTTCTCTCTGTCTCTGTCTGTCTGTCTCTCTTTCTCTCTCTGTCTCTGTCTCTGTCTGTCTGTCTGTCTCTGTCTGTCTGTCTGTCTCTCTCTGTCCCTGTCTCTCTGTCTCTCTCTCTTTCATTTTCTCTCTCTTTCTGCCATCCCTTCTCAGAAATTTGTTTCTCAATCCTGCCTCTCTAATCTGCATACTCTTCCAAGAGCTCCTCCTCTATCCTATCCCATTACCCTCCTATTTCTCTGTTAAGACAAGAAGTCTTTTACATCTCACTAGATGAATATGTTCTTTAACCCAGTTCTGCTGATAAGTTTCCCTCACTACCTTCCCTCCCCTCTTCTCCACTGTAACAGTTCTTCCATTTACACCTCTTTTGTATGAGATAATTTGCTCAATTTTATCTCTGCCTAAGCAACTTTAATTTTTAGGGTTGTCCCATCATAATCAACTCAGTCCCAAGCTTTCTATCTGTGTATACTTTTTCAGACTACACTAGTAATGATGACTTTCTTAAGAGTTAAAGATAATGTTTTCCCATATAAGTAAACAATTTGACCTTATTAAATCCCTTATAATTGGTCTTTCAGGTTTACCTTCTTGCTTCTTTAGATTCTTGTAGGTCAAAATTTCTCTTTGGTTCTTCTTTTATTCCTCATAAATACATGAATGTCTTTTGGCTCATTAAATATCCTTTTTTTCCACCCATGGAAAGTTACACTCAGATTTGCAGTGTTGGTTATTCTTGGTTGCAAACTCAGCTCCTTCGGTTTTCAGAATATCATATTCCATATCCTTTGGTCTTTTAATGTAGAAGCCGCTAAATCTTGTGTGATTTCTACTGTTGTTTCACTATATTTAAATTATTTCCTTCCAGTTCAGCGGTTCTCAACCTGTGGGTTATGTTCAATTTGTAACAATGAAAATACATCCTGCACATCAGATAGATTCATAACAGTAGCAAAATTACAGTTATGAAGTAGCAACGAAAATAATTTGATGGTTGGGGGGGGTCACCACAGCATGAGGAATTGTATTAAAGGGTCATGGCATTAGGAAGGTTGAGAACCACTGTGCTAGTTGTTGTAATATTTTCTCCTTGATCTGGGAGCTTTGAAACTTAGTTATAATGTTCCTGTGAATTTTCATTTTAGGATCTTTCAGGCGGTGATTGGTAGATTCTTTCAATTTCTATTTTACCCTCTAGTTCCAAGACTTTAGGTCATTTTTTTCCTTAATTATTTCTTGAAATATGATGTCTGCACTTTTTTTGTAATCATAACTTATAGATAGTACAACAATTCTTCTATTATCTGTCCTTGATCTCTTTTCAAGGACATTTGTTTTCTACTGTGATATTTCACATTTTGTTCTATTTTTTCATTTTTAAAATTTTATTTTATTATTTCTTGATGTCATATGAAATCATTAGCTTCCCCTTGCCCAATTCTAATTTTTAAGGAGTTATTTTCTTCTGAAAGTTTTTTGATCTCCTTTTCTAATTAGTTGGCTTTCTTCTCATAATTTTCTTCATATTTTTTCATTGCTCTTAGTTTTTCCCTATCTTTTCCTCAACCTCCCATATTTGATTTTCAAAACCCCTTTTAAGCTCTACCAATAACAACTTTTGGTCTTGCAACCATTTTACATTGTCCTTTGAAGCTTTACAAGTAACTGTTTTAATTCATTGTCTTCTGAGTTTGATGTCTGATCTTCTCTATCACCATAATAACTATTTTTTCTTTCTCTGCTCCTTAATCATTTTTTACAGTCTATTTTTTTAGAGTTAACTTCATGTTAGGGTCAGGCTGTGCTAGTAGGGTGCAGGGGATGTCTCAGGATTCAGGTTTTTCATTCTGTTGTTTTTGGAGTTCTTTCTGAGGACCTTTGGTTTGATGTTTTTCTTGAGTTCTATAATCCAAAGCCAGGTGTGGTCACTATATGCCTTGGGTGTCTCAGAAACTCCTCTCCAACCCTGTACATAGCCCAGGGCCCCCAGTACCTCTGCTAAACACTCCCTGCTGACACTTAGACCCCTGTGAGCTTCAGCTCCCTCTGCCGTGGTACCAAAACCAGGGCTTCTGTTCTCCTGTCAGTAACTGCATCCCTCTGTCACATACTCTCTAGCATCCTGTCCCCCAATTTGCCCTCAGCTGTGGCCTGGGACCACTGTCCCTGGCCCCACCTTCAAAGGGGCCCCAGTGGAGGCTCTCCTGCCCCTTTCTTCATCTTCTCCTGACCAGCCACCCACTCCCACATGGTCTTAAGGGTGAAAGTTCCAGAAAGTGAGGCTGCCGCAGGGCTTGCTGGTTGTTAACTGGGCAATATCCGATCATTACCCAAAGGTCAGATGTCTCCTAATGTCCTCAAATTGTCTTAGGCTGGACGACTGTTTTACCCCAACTTTGAATTTTTCTGCCACTCTAAAATTCCCTTTGGGTCATTTTCTAGGTTACTGGGGTCAAGGTGGTGGATTCTGGAAAGCTGGGTCATTTCCTGCCATATTTCACCATCTTCCCACACCCTCCCCTTTCCTTAACTTCTCTATTATTGTCCAAAATATGACCATCCTCCCAGTCATCTCCCTTGTGAACAGGCTGGTCATCTTCAGCTCCTCATTTTCTCATCGTAGATGGACTCTGGCCAAAGCGCACTGATTCAGTCTTTCTAATGTCTCTCCCATACTGTTCTTTCTCTCTCTCTCCTCTGTGTACTCTGCTTTCTACACAGAACTGGGTTCAATTTAGATTCCTTCAGAATTATTTCTTTGTGAACAGACTTTTCAAAGTAAGTATTTCTTTTGAGCTAAAGAGTCTATTATTAAGCATGATCAGAAAACACCCTTTAGACAAAGATTTCTCTTAACCTTGTGACCCATGATGTCTCTCTCAAAAATTTGAGACTAATTGACTGCAAAATTGTCTACCCTTAAGACTCTCCTCTGTGAAGTGATAGTTGAAAGTTAGAAGTACCTTTAAAAAAAGGCTTGTTTTTAATAGTCTTTCCTATTCCAAAGAAGGAAATAAGAGGGTATTCCAAAGAAAACACCAACCAGATAAATGTTGTTATGGCCAAAAGGAATACTGAGGAAGACTGAGGTCACTGGCATTTGGACTTTGCAATGGCTTTTCCTTCTTGAGTTGTCCTGTATGAACTTTACAACTAATTACGCACCTGGTCAAGAAGCAATTATTAAGGGCTTACTATATTCCAGGCACTGTCATAAGTGCTAGGTTGCCAAGATAAAGGCAACCCCTAAATTCCTAACCCTCAAAGAGCTAACATTCTGAAGGGGAGAGAACATGCAGATGGGTCTGTACATACAAGCATAATTGGAGGGTAATCACAGAGGGAAGGAGGTTGAAGGGGGGGAGGTTATGGGAAACAAAGATTGTTGCTGAAGATGGGGTTTGAGCTGAGGAAGCCAAGGGAGCTAGGAGGTTGAATCATAGAGGAAAAACCTTCTAGGCATGGCATTTAGCCAGTGCAAATACACAGAGTTGGGAAGTAGAAGTATAATGTGTGAGGGAAAGCAAATGGGCCAATGTGTCTGGATCATGGGGTGAAGCGAGGGGAGTTAAGCATAATAATAACAAGAAGGGTCAGGAGGGGTCAAATCGTGAAAGGTTTTATATACCAAACAGAGGACTTTCTATTTAATCCTGGAAGTAATAAGGAACCATTGATACTTATTGATTGTGGGAGGCCAGTGGGAAGACAGGGCCAGACCCGAGCTTCAGGAAAATCATTTTTGACACTTGAATGGAGGATGGATTGGAGTGGAGAGCAAAGGAGAACAATTTTAAGGCTATTGAATATTACAGCAAAAGGTGATATAAGGGCCTCTGTAATGGTGGTAGGTAGCTATATGAATGGAGTGAAGGGGATGCACACAAGAGATGTTGTGAAGGTTGGAATGACAAGTTTTGACAAGGAGTTAGTGATTCTAGCCAACTTAAGAACTGGGTGATTTTGATCATAATGGTGTCCCTGAAAGAAACTGGAAAGTTCAGAAGAAGAGAGATTTAGGGTGAAGGAGAGATTATGCATATCTTGTTATAGCACTAATAAACACGAATCTTACCAGATTACACCGTTTTTTTCCAATTTTTCTTCCTGAGTAGCCATACCCAAGGTCATAGACTATATCAACACTATTCTCTAACCTAATGGCAATGAACGTATGGTCTTCTGAGGGTCTATGCTGAGGGTCATCTTCCCCCTGAAGGGAAGTTCTTGCCTTTGGGTCTCTTCCTACATGAAGCTTTAGGTGTCTCTCCCCCAGTCATCCACCATATTGAACTGACTTAGTTTATTTTGAAATTGCTGATTTAGGATAGCTATGATGCTGTTTGCCCTGGCACAGTTTTATTTTCCTTCTGGTGTTTGCCCTCAGTTATGGCTCTCTTTACACATCCTTGTAATTTATACAAAATAGTTTATGAAGGTCATCCAACATTGTGGTGCTCATCTCAGTCTTCATTATCATCAAATGGATGTTACTATATTGTCCTCTACAGCATTCTAATATTCTTCTGCTTCAAAGGGCCAATTGTAGAGAAAGGAGAGAACAGAATCCAGACAAAAACAGCCATGAAAGTGAGCATTTATGAAGTGCCTAATGTATATGTGCCAGGCATTGAGATATAAAGTTTAAGTAAGATAATTCTTATCCTTGTGTGACTTAGAATTTAGTAGCTTAATGCATTTAGGACGTTGGATGGCCTTGACTTTAGGTAGGGAGGAATGACTAAAAAAGAAAATGTGAACACATCTTTTCTACTCCACCCCCACCTTCCGCCACTTTTTTCAACTCTGAGCTTAAAGGAAACCATGATCTGTCCTTCCATAGACACTTTTTGAAATTGATTTGTTGAGCAGGGACAATTTCAAGATGTGGAAAGTTGTCTCATTAGACTGAATTTCCCAATTAAGTTATGATAAATACTTCCCTAAATTCAAAACATGATGAATTTTTCGCTCAATTAATTCAGAATTAAGGCAACTCGAAAGAAATGGGGGACACCTTAAATATCAGCTCTTGAGATTTTTAAAGTTTATTTTAACTAAACTAAAACCAGGAGGCAAAAGAATTACAGCATTCCTTTCCAAAAACTGACTTGGACCCTTGCAGCATGCTTCTGGAAACTCTTAGTTCCTTAGAGGGTAACACCTCTCTCAGATCCTCCAGACAGGAAATCTGCTTTCAGAAAAGAATTTGATTTTTGTTCAAGGAGATTATCATTAATTCTCAATATGACATTTATTGCTCTAGGAATTTCCAAATAGTTAAAGCCTTAAACATACATGCACACATACACACCCATAGAAACTAAAAATTGGGACAAATAGGGATTTTAGGGTGAGTGGAGATGAGAGGTCATGTAGAGGCCAATGGCCCAGATATGCAGTTTTTGGAGGAAAAGAATTTTGTGTTATGATTTTGACGAATATTTTACAAGAAAATGATTAATTGGAACATGGGGGAAATATAGCATTTTCTTCTAGGAAGGGGTGACATTTATCCTTTCTCTCAGCTAGAGATGTTTTCTTTGAACAAAGGCTAGACAAATTATGAAAGGCTTGTTTGACCTGAACATGTCCTTTCTGGAGCTTGAAAAAAGAGAGAAAATGACCTTTCTACTGAGACTTGAGACTGGCCCTGTTTTACAAATTGCCTGTTCTCTACTGCCACACAAAGACGCCTGGTTGCTAGTTTCTCTTGACAATCAGAGATAAAGAAAGGGTGACATCATGTGTTGTTCTAAGGAGTATCACGGAAGAAATTTTTATCTGTTTTGTTCCCCAACTCAGGCTGTGCTCTTCAGGGAGCAATCCTCTTGAGGATTAGAGTGAATGACCCAGAAATATCATAGGCTGAAGAAAAATAGGATGAAAATCATGATTCCTGAGGTTTGATGTTGAAGAATGCCACCCACCTCTTGACAGAGAGACGAGGGACTAAATATGCAGAATGGGACACGTGTTTTTGGCCACGTCCAATATGGGATTTTGTTTTGAATGACTGGCACATAGTAAGAAGCCCTCAATGAATGCTTGGTGACTACAGATTTTACAGAACTTTTGCTCTTCTCTTCCCCCTGGCCCCCGGAGTTTAAGGGGGGTGGGAATGAGAGAAAATAAATGCTTGCTAATTGAAAATTACTTAACTAAAATTTGAATTAACAGCAAATACAGGATAGGGATTGAGGTGGGTGGTGGGTGGGGATGGATGAAATAATGTATATATTTGTATTAAATACTAATTTGTCCTTGTCTGTAAAAATCACATAAAAGGAGATATTTTTATAGTATTATCTGTAACTCATCCTACTTACTTACAAGGCTCATATTTATAATTCTTTCCCTTCCCATCCTAGCTCCTTAGAATCTCTCTCTCTCTCTTCAAGGTCTAGCTTGAATATCTTCTTTATTAGTCCTTTCTTCACTCTTACCTCCCCCCCCAGATATTCATATCCTCCCTCTCCAATCCATGTGTTTGATTTGTACTTAATTTTGCATATATTTTATTTATTATGTAGTTAATGGCATTCCAAAGATGCTGGGCTCATACAAGTTTGGATTAATCCTGGGGCACTGCTCTCAAGACAGTCATTTACTCTATTTATTATATAGGGAAATACTCCAAATAAAGTTTAGATCCAGATTGTGTTCATGTAGCCCAAGTGTGTATAACAGAGTCTCCAGCTCCTACAGAGAGACTCATACAATATGCATATTGAGTATGTGAAGGCTCTTATTTCAACACAGGAGACAATGTACAAGACAGAGAGGAGGACTCAGGGTGGCCCACGAACAGATGCAGAAGCATATCAAACACAGATTAGACTTCCCAAGGGAGTTCCTTCCCATGGATTTATTTGTGTGAACTTTTATTAACCACCTACTATATGCAAAGCACTATGCTGAGTGCTTCATAGATACTGATCTTCAAGACAGTTCTGTGAAGTAGGTGCTATTATCTTCCCATTTTTATAAATGAGGAAGCTGAGACAGTCAGAAGTTAAGTGACTTGACCAGGGTCATAGAGCTAGTAAGTATGTGAGGTTGGATATGAACTAGGCGTTCCTGACTCCAGCCTCAAGAGTCTATCTGCATCATACAATGGACTCCAGAAAAAAATTCATCAGCAGGGTATGGTTTTGCCCCTAAGACTTGGTGTTGGCTTTTCAAGTTCAAGGTGATCTCTGCTGGTGGTCTTTTTCTCCAAGAAGCATGCTGTTGAGGAAATCTTTCTCTAGAATACCTCTCTCTAGAAAACTTTTGAATTTGAGGTAAGCCCTGAGAAAAATCTGCCCTAAGGCCCTGATCTCTCAAGCTAATTGGATGATAGAGTACAGTTTGCCATGTGCTTCTCATATAAGTGATAAATTAAGTGCTTTGAAGAGAGGGGAAGGAATAATTTCCCCCTACACCACTTCTACACACACACACACACACACACACACACATATACTTTGCTACATTCTGAAAAATCATTAACCAGTGATTATTTATTAAGTACCTACTACATGCCAAGCTCTGGTGATACAAAATTAAACAGTTAAACAATCCTTTGTTCAAAAGTTTGCATTGTACTGGTGAAGATGGCTCCCTATCTAAATAGAAGTTTTAGAGCTAGTGGCTCTGTTTCCTTTTCCACGTCAACATCTCCCTGGTAGTAGCCAAAGAACAAACTCACCAGAAATGGAGCAGCAAACACACACAGAGATGGATTGGAGCAAGAACAATGAACTCCAGTAATCTGTGAGCATCTGTTCCAATGTCCTCCTTCCTCCTTTCCCGCCAAACTACCCTGGAGAGTGGGGAGGGGGCTGGAGATGAAGGGACTGAACTGTTCCCCGTGGTCTTTCTTCCCTTTCCTCTTTTCCGCTCACCCCAAATCAAAGAACAAATCAGCCCCAGCATCCACTTTTCCCAGACACCCACGTTCTTTCTAAAGCCCCGGGAGCACGTTTTCCTATACTGTCCTAAAAAGAAGACACCTTTCCCCCAAACCCTTCTTCTTAGGGTCCTAAGAAGGATCTCCTTCTTGACCACATTCTCTGTAACCCCTGCCAGCTGTAAGACTATGAGATGATTTAATAGGATAGATTTATTTTTCAAATTCATTTTTTTCATACCATCCTTCCATAACACTATCCAGAGCCTGAGAATGACTGAATGAGAAGCTTTTAGGGCAGAAACCACAGCCCAGGGAAGGAAAGGGTCTACAAATCAGGGTGTTTGGGTTTTTGGGGGAGACTGTAGGGGAATGTTTGTTTTAGTGTCATACAGAAATTTAGAAAGTTTTTTTTTTCACGTGTGTTGATTAAGGTGACTTTCCCCAGTTCCTAGTTTGGAGTGTTGAGGTTTCATGGTTTGTTGCGGTGGGGCCATCTTGAAGAGTTCAGGCTTAGATCACCTCCAATCTAAGTAAAGGCATTTATTGAGAGTAACACTCTCCAGCAGGCTGAATTCCAAGAGGAACCAGCAACTTAGTAAGATAAGACAGGCAATTTTATAGTGCAATGATGCTGATTATACAACAAAAATTATGAATATTAAAAAGGCATGAGGGATTTGTTAAGGGATCAGGTAATGGAGGAGGGGTCCCAGCCTTGGTGAAATTGCGCATGCAATTACCCACAATGCAATTACCCCATTTGGGGGGTATTAATGAATGATAATGATATTATAAGAAGTCTATGTCATAAGTTTACTCTAGGTCAGTTCCTTACTGCACAGGTGCTATCTTAGTAGAATCCCCTTTTATTCATTGGTCAAACATCCTTGTCATGCTGTTTTCTGATTGACTAGCTATTGTAGCCCTGTCTAGTCAAGATGGATAGTAAGGTATTGTGGTCGTGTCTTGGGCTAAATAGATGATGTGTTTGTGGTTGAGTGCATGGACACACCTGTTTAAACATGAGGATTGGATCGGAGTGCAGAGCCTAGCCAGAGGAAGTGGCTAGCACTCCATCACATAGATATATCTGTTGTTCTGGTAAGGTCTATTATTGAGTCTGGGGGCCAGTGGTGTGGTTAAAGCTAGACTGTGTGGTTAAATCAGGATGTGTCTGCTGTTCAATGAGGCTAGAAGGAAGTTAGACTACTGGGGCTGGGGCCAGTTTTGTTAGGACTCCTTCAGGAGGGAAAGAAGATGGTGATGAAACAGAGAACTGAGGCTGATGGGATCTTGAAGGATGATTGGGTTTTTCCAATAATTAATTTCTGGGGGTGTGGTGGAAAGTCAGAGAAGGCTGTGCAAATCTGTATATGCAAATATACAAGTAAATATAATACATATTATTAATAAATATGTATATGCACATATATACATATATTAAAGGATATTAATTAAATTAAATATGAATTAAACAATATGAAAATCAGTAGAAGGTAGTTAAATATAAGGTAGTTGAATGAAGGAGAGTACTAGCACTTGTAATAGTAATCAGTTTATTAGATACTTAGGGCTAAGTAGATCAGATACTTAGGGCTAAGTAGCACCTAGTAACTTAGGGCTAAGTATAGAAGGTATGAACTCTGTCCATTGGTGAAAAGGTATGAATTCCCCTGTTGACTTGGAAGAAGGCTATTGGCTGAGACACTCCCCTGTTGACTTGGGAGAAGGCTATTGGCTGAGACACTCCCCTGTTGACTTGGGAGAAGGTGATTGGCTGAGACAGGAGGCCAGTGCTGTATATAAAGAAGAATTTTAGAGAGATGATAGAGAATTTGGAATTGGCTCCTCAGTGAAGGAAGATTCATGGAGACTGAAGTCAGCTGAGAAAAAGAGAGGGAGAGAGAGAGAGTGTTCCTCTCCCAGTATCTGGAAGCTGACTGAGACATGAACAGGATGGGACTATGTTTGTTCATGGCCTGGCTGATCCTTGGGTTCCAGGCAAGAGAAGTGGTGAAGGGTTT
>JAQQSW010000479.1:0-19197 GCA_028646575.1 Pseudocheirus occidentalis | reverse complement strand
ACTTGGGAGCTATTCATCCCTGAGGACTGGACAAGAACCTGTAAGCTTTCAGCTCCTGAATCTAGGTGATTGTCTGGCAGATTCAGGAGGGAGCTGGGACCAGGGAAGGGGATCCAGGGAATCAGAGAGACTACCCAGAGTCAAAATGAAGAAAAGGCCTCCCCTTGGACTAAACTGAGGTTTGTTGGAAATCAAGGGGTGGAAGGATTGTGTGGTTTTCTAAGGGCTGTATTGGAGACTAAAGTTAATGGTTGCCCCATGAGTGGAAGGTCAGTATATTGTGAATTCTTGATTGAATATTTTAGTGTTAAGCTGGTTCAACTCTTAGGGAAACCATGTGAATTGATTGATTGAATCTTTAAGTGTTAAGCTGGTTTCCCCCTTAGGGAAACCAGGTAATTCTTTTGTTCCTTGTTCTAAATATTGTGACTTTCTGTAAATACTGTGCTAAATATTGTGATATAATATCGAACTGTGAATATTGTACTGAATCTTGATTTGTAATGGAATAAACAGTGTTCACTACTACTGTGTAATCTGAATTTTAAAAGCTGTTCACAGTAGCATTCTTTTAGGAATCTACTGTTGCTTGGCTTTACAGCACTTAGGGGAAATGAGAAAAGACATTGGCTAGAAGGTGGTACTTGAGCTGTGTCTTGATGTAAGTTAGGGATCTTTTGAGTCAGAAATGAGGAGTGAGTACATTCCAGGTATAGGAGACTAGCATATAGTCATGGAAATGAGGGAGGGAGGAAGAGAACAAAGACCAGTCTGGCTAAAACATACAGTATGGGAAGTAGAGTAATATACAATGGAGCTAGAAAAGTAGGTAGGGGCCAAGCTGTGAAGGGCCTTAAAAACCAGAGTTTATATTTTATCACATAGGCAATAGGGAGCCATGGGATTTGTTGAGTAAGGGAGTGGCACAGTCATTTCTGCACTTATGGAAAATTACTTTGATTGCTATTTGGAAGAGAGAATGGATCAGGGAGACAATTGAGGTAGGGAAGGCAAGTAGAAGATCATTTCAGTAATCCAGGTGAGAGTGGAGGAGGTTCTGAGCTAAGGTGGTGGTTAAGTGAATGTAGAAAAGGAATTGACTATGAGGAAAAACAAAGAGAGAAACCCAAAAACGGAAAGAAGGAGGAATCTGTGTGTTTAGTCAACTGTTTAGTTTATATGGAATATGATGGGACAGTAGAGTCCATCCCTCTGACTCCTGGCCACCAACCATCTTTGAGAGAGGCCCAATGTCAAGGTTCTAGCCTGCAGGTGTGTTGTCTTAGGGAGTAGCCCTTCAGATACCTTAAAGAATGGGGCACAAATTGTACTCTCATTAAGCTGATGGGGGTGGAGCATCTGGGTAATGCAGGAGATGAATGCCAGACCTAGAGTCAGAAAGACTCGCCTTCATGAGTTCAAATCTGGCCTCAGACACTCACTAGCTGTGTGACCTTGGGCAAGTCATTTCTACAACCACCATTTTAATAAAAAGAAGACAGAAAAAAAGCTGATGGGAGAAACTATTTCTCTTATGTGTGCTAACTTGTTTGTATACATGTTGTATACAAACAGCAGATTAATAAGCTCAAGGGCAGGACTGGCTTTTCCTGTTGTTCTTGGTATGCTTAGCATCTAGCATAGTACTTGTCACATAATAATTTTAATAAAAATTTATAGAACTGAACTGTTTCTAGAATGCTTCAAAAGAAAAAAAAACAACTAAAATGAAATCCAATCCAAGAAGCATGTTTTGACAGCATTAGATATCGCAGCATTATATAAAGGGAGCTGGTTTTGAAGTCAATCAATAATTAATAAACATTTATTAAACACCTACTATGTACCAAGAGCACTGGTTTCAAGTTCTCCCTCTGACACATACTGACTGGATGACCCAGGACAAGTAACTTACTCTCTCAAGGCAGCCTTCCAAAACCACATAGGCAGTTCTCTTAGACTCTGAATCACAGAAGAGGAGCCTACCCACATTGGTAGAGAGATTTTCTTCGGCTGGGAGTGAATGAAATCACAGAGTCAGTCCTTGTCTCTAGGTTTCCATAAGGCACTATGTTAGACTCTGGAGATATATAGTGGGGAGGGAAGGGGACAGGGAATAAATACTTAATGAAAGTCTAATGTGTTCCAGGCACCATGCTCTGCCTGACATCCTCACAGCAGTCCTGTTAAATGGGTACTATTATTATCCCCATTGTACAGTTGACAAAACTGAGGCCTAGAGAGGTTCAATTACTGGTCCAGGGTCACACAGCTGGTAAATGTCTGATCTTTGTACTCAGGTCTCCCTGACTTCAAGCCCGACTCTCTAGCTGTTGTACTCAGTTAATGAGCAATGACTCAGGATAGATAAAGCTGGACTTTTTGGTCAATATTTTAATATGTTTTCACATAAGATTTTCTATAAAATATTTCTTTTCATTAAACACAGAATGTTGGGGGTTAGATGTACAAGAAGGAATCTTGGAGATTTTTCTAGTTCAACCTCTTATTTTAAAAATTAGACAACAAAGGTATTTTGATTTGGCTAAGATCATACAGCTGTGAATGACAGAGCCAGAAAAATAAGCTGAAAACCAGAAGCCCTGACCCCCAGTATTCTATCCAACATAAGCCACACTGCATTATATTCCCCTCAGCACTAATGTATGGCCAACTCTGTGCCCAGCATTTGTATTCTAGGATCTATCTTTTTTCCCCACAAAAGAAAATGGGCCATAAGGTCATAATTTTTTTTTGTTTCTAAAATGACACGAGAAAGAACATTTGCATTCTCTGAAATCATAGCCCCAGTAATGAGAGTCAGAAAATAAGACATTGCAGCTGGATGATTGTCTGTGATGTCCTAGTTTTGTTCTTGCACCAGTCCTGTAAAAGTGCCCTCCTTAACTTAAACATTCAATTATATGCACTGAAAATAACTGATAATGTCACTGACAGAAACAATGAAAAAGTGTTGCTATGAAAAGAACATTTTTTCCATTTGCCCTATAAGGTAGAGAAGGTTTTTCCATGACCATATTAATTGCATGAAAGGGCTATCATTCAGATCTTTATAAATATATATTGAATAAATTATAGTGGAATATGTGAACATTTAATTATATCATTTTCAGATAGGTTTAAAAATTGACTAATCTGTGCAAGTTTTTTTTCTCAGTGCAAGCTTTTTTTTTTTAATATTGTGGTTGATTGAGGTGACAGGTAGAATTAGTCTTAGTAGTACACCTTCTAGCTTTCCAAAGTTAATACACCTTAGTAATACACCTTCTAGCAGTTAAATTCAGTAATTGTAAAAAAAAACCCCACATTTGCACAGTAATTGAAAATCACAGAGTGATTTAAATGAATAATCTCATTAGATGCTTGCAACTACCTATTGAGTCAAGTAGTTCAATAGGTTCCATGCCCATTCTACAGAAGAGGAACCTAAGTAGCAAACTGGTTAAGTGATTTATTTGCTCAATAGATTGAGTTAACCTTGAATTGTTTCCACATACACAATGGCAGAACCATTAGAGAATTGTTCTTATCACAACTTTTAATCTGTTGTGATCTTCCTTCTTACATAGTATGATGATGCTATGATCTCATCAAAGTGTGCATTCCTTGTAAGAGATTCGGATCCCAACTTATCCACACTTTCTCATCCTGTGAGGCTCTAGTCCATGTCCATTCACAGAAGCTTTACAGAGGGTACACCAGATGTCCAGGGGTGATGTCTGTATCTTGTGTCTCTTGATATTTACATGAACACTAGTGGGTTGCCCACATGGCTTGTCCATTGGTTATCCCTCACTCTTGGTACATGACCAACCTATCTCTTTTTCTGATCATACATCTCTCTGATGATATCCTTTATATTATTTCTCCTGCTAATTCTTTACAACCTCTTCATGCCCACTATGTACCTCTCCATTGCCTATTGTGACCTTAAGTTTTAATTAATCATGGACTGTGATATTCCATGACTCATAGCTATACAGTATCAAAATAATATTGTTGAAAAAAACCTGGTCTTTGTTTTAGAGAATGTCTTCGGGTCTGTGCATTTTTCCAAAGGCAATCCTGCCCTATTTCTTATTCCTTTTCTATTCAGGTCCTAGCTCACTATCCATCTCTACCTGTACTAATGGACTACCACTATAGGCTTTCCATCCAATTATCTAGAACTATTCTTCATTTACTTGAGTATTCCTAGGTCTATCCAGGACCTGGAAAATTCATCCTGAATTGCCTCTTACCAATGACATATGAATTCCTCAGGAGTCAAGGATTGTTTTGTTTTTCTCTTTGTATCCCTTCACCTATCATGATGTACCTAGTACATCATAAAACATTTGATAAATGTTTGTTGAATGAATCACGCTGACCGTGGTTCTTGGCAAAACCCTGGAGCTATTTTCTGCATATTCTCCAGGACTCCTGCAACAATAGTGAATGTAGAAATATGACATGAACCTCAGAGCTTTTTCACCCTAGAAGACCCCTCAGCCCTTATCATTCCTTTCTCAGATTAGTGAATCCCTCCTGGAACCTCCATTCTAGGGAATTACTCAGACCAGCCATGCTCTCTCCTCCTCTCCTTTCTCTGCTTAGCTCCTTATGCTCCAGACTTCTCTTTCTCAATCCTGGGAGATGACTTGGTCCCAGCTGTTTTCTTGGCCTGGAAGATCCCTCTACCTCTTCTTTTGATCAATCAGTGCCTCCTAGGATTCTCATTTTAAAGAAAGTGCCTACAGCAGCCATGTTCAATCTTCCATTCTTCTCTGGATGCTCTTTCTGCCTTTCAAGACTTTCTCCCTTCCTCCCCCAGCCCTGCTTTCCAATGACTGTGTATATGTTGTTCCACCCCTTATCCCCTTAGTATATAAACTGCTTGAGGGCAGAGAGTGCCTTTCTTTTTGCTTTTATTTTTATTCCTAGTATTTAGCACAGTGCTGAGCAAAAAGTAAGCATTTAATAGATACTTGTTGACTTGACTCATAAGCCTCAGACTGTGATTTATAAGATTATGAGTTAATGTTGGGATAGTTGGAAAAACATGTCAGAGGTCACTAGTATTACCTGGTGGCAGCTAGGTGGAGTAGTGAATAGGATGAGAGGCATTGAGATAGGAAGACAAGGTCCCATCTAGCATCAGACACAAACTTTGTGACTCTGGGCAAGTCACGTAAGTTCTTTTGGCCATAAAATAGGGATAATAATTAGCACCTGCCTTCCAAAGCTTTTATGAGGATCAGAATATTTAGCACAGTGCCTGGCACATGTAAGTCTTAGACAACTGCTATTTTTTTTGGAGGGGGAAGGTAGGGCAATTGGGGTTAAGTGACTTGCCCAAGGTCACACAGCTAGTTTTTTGTGTTAAGTGTCTGAGGCCGCATTTGAACTCAGGTCCTCCTGACTCCAGGCCTGGTGCTCTATTCACTGTGCCACCTAGCTGATTCACAATTGCTATTTTTTAAAGGTACTTTAAATGAGGACTGGATTAAGAGCATATAGATTATGGACATGCCCTAGTATTGTCAGTCAGAAGCTTTTCCCATGGGCATACAGAGAGGCCACAATTCTCTTGTTCAAGGGAAAACAGATAGATGGGTTAAGTGCTATACTGTGGTATCCATGCATTTTGAAAGAACAAGAGAAAAGAACAAGAGGGAAGATTCTCTTTGGAGAATTTGCAGAAAGACAAAGAAAAGAATATACCTGGGGGCAGGTAGGTGGAGAAGTGAATAGAGCACTGGCCCTGAAGTCAAGAGGACCTGTGTTCAAATTTGGTCTCAGACTCTTGACACTGTGTGACCTTGGGCAAGTCACTTAACCCAAATTGTCTTGCCTTCCCCCTCGAAAAAAAAATATACCTGAAAAAGTTTGTATTGCTTAAGATGTGCATTGATAGATAGAAGACATATAATGACTCATTTTAATGCAGGGTTTTATGGTCTTACAAAGTGCTTTCCTATACCTATGAGCATTGTGATAATAATGGAATTTGGAGATGCCCCTGAATTGACTTGGCTTTTAGGTTGAGTGTTAAGACCCAGAGCTTGTGAATCCCACTTGTGGGATGGACTTGTTGATGTGAAGAAAGAGGGCTGAACTGGGAGGAGCCATGAATGGAAAGGAAGGCTCAAGCTCAGAGAAGGCCAGAAGAAGTACTTTTGGGACAGCACTATCCAGTGTATACTGTATTTTGACTTTCTCTGTTCTGTGAATGTTTTGCTGAATAAATGATGTTTGCTATGCTGGTAACCTGAACCTTAGAAGTTGCCTTTGCTTGGCATTACAAGCATGGAGTCACAGAAAGGAACACTGTGCCTCGGACAGTACAAGCTATGTGACCATGGGGAACTATTTATCCACTTTGAGTTTTACCTTCTTCATCTGCAAAATGGAAATAATCATACCAGTTGTACTTGTATAACAGGAATGTTGTAAGAATCACATAAAATATTGTATACAAAAGCACTTTGCAAACTTTTGAGGGCTCTAGAAGTATTGTTATTGTCAAAATATATGAATCTTACGTCTTTCTAAGAATCATTTGACCGGATGATCTTCTCTCTTGCCAGCTGTCTTACTTGAATCACTGCTTTAAAATGAAGTCCTATGATAGCCTAGACCTCCCTAGCAAAGAGGGCTCCATGCAAACCACTGTATTTTAGCATATCCTTGGGAAAGAGATGCTTCATAGTGCTACCTAGGAGATGCTTAGTTGCTAGTAGCTTTAGGGACAGTCAATGCCCGGGAATTCATTGGGAAATATGATGATAGCAAGATGGTTTTCTCTTCCCTTTTTAAAAGAGAGATCCTTGCTGCTTTGCCTATATGGTTGGAGGAAGAGATTAAGTTCAGAATTTGTGAGATATGCACAGTAATTGTCTTAAGCAAAGCTAATCATCAGTATTATGCATTTCGCCCTTACTCTGATGATTCTTCTTGGTCAGAGATGACCCTGGGTTCTTAAAGGTGGATCAAAAGTTCATTCTTCCATGCTGATAGAGCCTGGAGTATGGTCCCAGCAACAAACAAAGGTGGCTTTCCAAGCATCAGCCAGCCCGAGTAAGTACTGAGAGGCTCCTTACCAGTAGACTACTCATGTCAAGGAGAGAAAAAATACATTTCATTAGAATTGTTTTAATAAAAGAACTTTCATTTAGTTCTTTTACTTAACTTTTTTTTTGTGCTGTCACAGGAGCAAAGAATTTCATAGTTGTCCCCTCTATTAGATCATAATCTGTTTGAAGAAAGGGACTGTCTTTCATCTCTTTGTGTATCTCCAGGGCTTAGCAGTTCCTGGAAAATATTAGGTGCTTAATAACTGTTTATTGATTGATTTTTTGGAAGAGTCCTAAGTGAGTATCTAGTTGAACCCCCCAACCAAATGGAATTCCCCATAGCATAGCTCACTCTACTTGAATCTTTCAGATGAGGCAGAGCTCAAAATCTCTCCAAGCGGCTCATTCTACTTTTATGTAGTGGGGAAGGGAATAAATATTCATAAAGTGCCCACTATGAGCCAGGCAGCATAGTTTACAAATATTATCTCATTTGGCATTCAGAGCAAGGTAAGTGGTATTATTGTACCCAATTTACAGTTGAGGAAATGGAGGTAAATAGAGGTTAAGCGACCTGCCCAGAAACACACAACTAATAAGTATTTGATTAGAAGTCAGGTCTTCCTGACTCTGGACCACCTTACTGCATAGCTATAATGCAATCCTAAACATTTTTCTTTTCAATTTCTACCCATTGCTTCTGATTCTACCTTCAGGGGCCAAATAGAATAAGCCTAATCCCTCCCATCACATGACAAGAAATCAAATACTAGAAGAGAACTATTGAGGTCTCCCTTGAGTCTTTTCCAGAATAATTATTCCTCACTAATGTACTATTGGTGGAGTTGTGAAATGATCTGGTTATTCTGGGCAGCAATTTGGAACTAGGTTAAAGAGCTGTAAAACTGTGCATATCGTTTGACCCAGCAATGCACCTATGAGGTCTGTAGCCCAAAGAGATAAAACAAAACAAAACCACAGCAACAACAAGGAAAAGGACCAATATGTAAAAAAAAATTACATGAGCTCTTTTGGTCCTGTCAAAGAGTAGGAAATTGAAGAGATACCCATCAATTGGGGAATGTGTGAACACATTGTGGTATATGATTGTGATAAAATACAATTTTAGAAGAAATAATTAGCAGGATAATTTCAGAAAAACCTGGGAAGACTCATATGAACCGATGCAAAGTGAAGTAAGCAGAACCAGGGAAGCACTGAACACAGTAACAACAGTATTCTACAATGATCAATCGTGAATGGCAACTATTCTCAGTAATACAATGATCTAAGACAATTCTGAAGGACTTATGAAAAATACTATCCAGCTCTAGAGAACTAATGAAGTCTGAATGCAGATTGAAACATACTTAAAAACCTCTTTTTCTAATTGTTTGGTTTTTTTTGGTTTGTGTTTTCTTTCAAAATATAGCTAATGTGGAAATATGTTTTGTATGACTGAGCATATATAATCTACAGCAAATTACCTGCTTTCTCAAGAAAGAAAAAAGGGAAGAAGGGAGAGAGGGAATTTGAAACTTAAGATTAAAAAAGAATGTTAAAATTATTTTAACATATGAAAAAACAACAAAATATGTAAAAAGCATGAACAGAAGAAAAATACAAAAGAATAATCATTCCTGATTCCTTTAACTATTTCCTCAATATAACATGGACTCAAGAGCCTTCCCTATCCTGGTTGCTCTCCTCATCAGAGTTTCCTGATTATCAATGTCCTTCCTTTAACCAAGTGCCCTAAATTGAACATAACCCTCTTGGTGGTGAAGTAGAAAGAGATCAGGAGTTAGGAAGACCTGAGTTCAAATTTTGCTTCAGGTGATGCTTAGCTGTGTGACCTTGGGAAAGTCACTTAACCTCTATCTGGCTTACTTTTTTCCATCTGTAGAATGGGGACAAAAATGGGGATAAAAAATAAAAACTGTACTTCCTAGAGTTATTGTGAAGAGAGAATCAGATAATATTTAGGAAACACTACACAAACCCTAAATGCATTGTTCTGATGCTTCTTTATTCTTTTAAGATACGACTTTCTCACTGATAGCCAAAGATCATAATGTTTGAATTTTCCAGCTTGGAACTGGTTATTTCCTTTTGCATTCCCATTGAAGATGAAACTCTTGTATTGCAAAAAACCCTTTTTAACATTAATTTCTTTGGAACAGTAAGAATAGCATTATAAATAATGCTAGGTTGATACACAGCCAGCAGAGGGAGCCTAAGGCAATGTTTTGTCAGTGTTTGAGTGGACCTTTTCCTTGTTCCCTGATAGAAAAATGCATTTGTAGATTCAAAGCACTCTTTTCCATCATGTTTATTTTTACTGGGTCAGAGTTTTATGCTTCCATAACAAAAAATTGATCAGATAACCCTGCTTAGGTTTACATATCCAATATGCGTCAGCTAATTTCACTTCTTTAGCCCTCCCTCACTTCTGAAGTAGTGGATTTGGGACATGAATACGTTTGAAGTATGCATAAGAGATAGCATAAAATTGAATTCATTCTAATAGCACAACTGAATCTGAAGACCCACTTTGAAGCCAAGGGTATGGATGAAATAGAGAACAGATGATTTTGTAGAACATTTCACAAACAGTACCATCTTGTCATTTTAAAATTTTGGTCCTATGCAGAGAATTTCCTAATGTTAGCCATGGAACCCACACAATAACAGATGGGTAAAAGTTTGCACTAGACCATAATACTTTTGAAGAACTAATTTCCTGTAAACACAGGAAATTAGTAATAACTAGAAGGATGATGAACTCAGATTGGATTGACATCCAGTAATTAGGATTTTATAAATGATATGGCTTTGAATATCAGAATGTTGTAGAATAAATTTGCTAGTGGAGGAAAGAAGGTCATAGATCTGGGATTCTAGGACTTCAGAGAGGATTTAGCTCAACCCTCTAGTTTAGAAGTTGAGCAAAATTGGGCCCAATGAGGTGAATGACTGGGTATCATAGATCCAGAGATGACCATCCAATCCAATTCCCTCATTTTACAGATGAGAAGACTGAGGTCAAGTGAGGTTAAGTGACTTACCCAAGGTCAAACAGGTTGAGAAAACCAATTGTTAAATTTTCCATGTGAGCATTTATACCTCAGAAACCTACAAATGCTACAAATTGAGGATTCATTGATTTGTTGATTGTCTAGACTTAAGAAAGCAATAGAGAAACTGTCCCTAATGCAAATTCAACTAAGAAGTATGTCTTGTGTACAATTTTCCCCCAGGTAACCTGTTGTTAAATGTTTACTACACACTCCTGAATAGGTAGTATCAGATCCAAATTTGAACCAAGGTCCAAAGGGATATATAGGAGAACACATTTAAGAGATTTCAACTGCAAATCAGATGGGCAGCTCTCATGGTCCTTAAGGTGCAGTGGCAAACAGAAGATGATACGTTGTCGTTCATGTCATTTCCACTGATAAAGACAGATCTACTTTTGATGTTAAATCATACATCAGTGCCAGGGCTTTGGTGGCAATAAAACTTCTGCTTTAGTATCAGTGGCTACTAAAGAAGTAGAGGCTACAGCACCCTCAGAAACAGCTGCTCTGGCCCATCGTCACAAGGTTTGCTTCCTAGGATGATGGCTACAGGGACAAAGTTGGGAGCAGAACCGGTTGTCTTAAGTGGGGAGGGAGTTATCACTCTTAGGCCTCTGGTGCTTAACTTCCTACTGGTGGCAATTGTTCACTTGGTGGTGGTCACAAAGGAAGTTGGTCCCTTCACAAGTATTTTTTCTTGATGATACTTGTGAGGCTTGGGCTGAAAGTAAGACCATTGGTCTATGGATCACTATTATTTCTAGGGATCAAGGGTTCAAGGTCCTGAGTCATAGCTGCCTGGGAAGAGGTGGTGGTTGAGGTGGGGATGATGGTTTGATTTAGCTGGCACATGCTGCTTCCTGTCTCTCTCGGTGTGTTATAACTTCATCTAGTAGCAACTCCTCTTTGCTTTGTCTTCCTCACTTCTTAAGTGAAGGGTTTGGATTCAATGACCTCCATCGACCTTCCTAGCTTGACTTGTGATCTTTTTTCTACTGCATGACAGATTGGTTTTTAATTAGTATTCCAAATCCAGTTCTCTGAAACCCATCAAAGATCACAGTAGGGGCCGAAGGATGTTTGGGGTGGGACATGATAATGAGGATACCGCTTACCACAAGAGGAAGTGATCACTACGGGCAAGGGCATGACATTAGACTCAACAGAGGGAGAATCTCTTTTCAGTACAAACAAAAAAGGTGATGGTAGGAGCAGCTGAGCTCTCTAATTCCTGGTGAGGAGGGAAAGGAGAAGCTTTCAGTTGCAAGTGAATTGAAGGGGTAACTCATATGTCCACACCAATTATAACAGCAATGACAGTGGTTCCATGGGCATCATACACCCCCATGATGATGTAGCAGCAGTAAGAGACTGAATGCCAAGATAGACACTCTCTAGTGGTTCAGCCAATCGCTAGGGGCAGCTGTTTCCAATTTGTTCAAACATTGGGACCAATAATTCTGTATCATCATGGAATATGAAATAACCTCATCAAAATATTATGAAACTAGTGAAAAACTGTTTTCATAACAAAAGCAGAGTACATCGGATCATTCATTTCCCTCTAAATGTATCAGGAGTCTCTGTCTCAGAAAGATCATAGAATCACAAATTTAGAGTTTTGAAGGGACCTTGGAGGTTATTGACTCCAAATCCCATAGCCTGCAGATACAGAAACAGAGAGGGTAATTGACTTATCCCAAGTCACACAGCTAAGATGGGATTTGAATTGGACTCTTCCTGACTCTAAGCCCATACTGCATGACAAGATTGTGCTACCATTCCTGAATTTCTTTAAATTCTCTAAGACAATTTTGACTTAGGCAAGAGAAGAAATGTTAATCATATTATGTAGAGGAGGGGAAGTGATGTTTGTACATGATCTATTTGTGTGCATTTGTACATGCATCAAGTTCTAACATGAAAAGACTGCTTGACTGAGCCTACAAAAACTGGAATACTATATCTCTTCTTGTCCTGTACCCAACTATTGTGCCAGGTACTCTGCTAAGTACTGGGAGTACAAGGAGAAGTAAAAAGACAAAAACTCTTGCCCTCAAGGAGCTTACATTCTTTTTTTTTTTTTTTGCAAGGACAGTTGGGGTTAAGTGACTTGCCCGAGGTCACACAGCTAGTAAGTGTTAAGTGTTTGAGGTCATATTTGAAGTCAGGTCCTCCTGACTCCAGGGCTGGTGCTCTATTCACTGTGCCACCTAGCCACTCCAGGAGCTTACATTATAATGGAGGAAGATATCAAACTCTTATGTAGGGGAAAGAAAGAAGTCTGGAGAGTCTTGAGCAGAGATCAAACAAGAATGAAGGAATGAACATAAATGGCCTGGGCACTATACTTAATATGGAGTTTCTGGGAAGAACTGGACAATCAGAGGAAGGTGGAGGGATCTTCCAGGATGACGAGGCTGTTGGATCATGGTGGATTTTGGTCTAGGTTTCCTTCTGGGAAGGCCTGAACTCAAATTAAGGAGCTTAGTTTCCCCATTCTTCCCATCATTGGATTATTAACAAATTCCCATTTCTCTGGGTGATGTTAATTTTGATAAAAGCAATTATTCATTTCTAGGGCACCCAAGAGAGGGAGAAAAGGAACCAGTTTGCAATTTGAATCAAGTATGGGGAAGGTAACTCATTCCCCCCAGAAGTAAATATTAAACATGGATGAACCTTGTCAAGCATTAACAGAATTATCAGAATTAATAGGACTCAGAAACCTGATTTATGATGATGGGTTACAGTTGGTTGGGAGGCTAATATTTAAGTATGGTCAGAACATAAAACCATTTTGTGATGCTGCCAGTCAGTGAAATGAACTTTCACCTTGACTGAGCAGTCCAGCTTAATATTTCTAGGATCTGTTCCCTTTGATGCAGATTTTGTTCTCATAAGTCCACCTGTACTCCCACCCCAAGCCAAATCCCATTTGAAAAATATGAATCCTTCTAGACTCACAGGGTTTCTTCTTCAGACATGGAAACAAAAGGGAAAAGGCGAACCTAACCATTATTTCTAGGCTCCAGTTGAAGCTAGGAGCATGGCAGGAACGAGTATTACTCATTACTCCATCCCCTTACACAGAAGCTCTATTTTTCACACTACTGTCACAGCCTTCTTTTAAAAGATTTGGTACTCTGCTTCCTTGCTGCTGTCATGGGGGCATGGTGGAGGGGATTGGGGAAGACCAAGGAATGACTCTTTCTTTTGCCGCACCATTCTAGAATACCAAGTTCTTTCAGCACTAGGTCACTGCTTGGCATCCACAAATGCCTAATCAATGTTCTTGGAGTCCCCAGAAGTTTCCAAGGAAGCTGCTATTATAGACTCATTCAACCTCACTACAGTATACATATTATTATACTTTATTACTGCTTTTAATTTTTTCAGCCATTTTTGACTATAGGACACCCTTTGCTTCTACTGCCAGTGAGCCTTCCCTTCCAGAAAGAAAAAAAAAGACAAACACTTAAGTAAAACCAACTAACAGAGTAACTTCATTTGGCCACATAAGCATAGTATCTTAGGTCTCTAATGAAAGGAAGGAGTTTTTTTTTCTTTTCTCCTTTGGGTTCCTATATATTTTTTACACATATGCACATGTACATATACACACATATACATCTATCTAACCTGTTGAGGTTGTTGTTCATGGTTATTTGTTCTTCATTTTCATAGAGAATGAATGATATCACAAGGTTGGGGTAAAATAGTGGCTAACAGGTCATGTCTTGACTTGCATTTAAGTGAGACAGTTATACAAAGTCACCAGCCTCACTTGTCTAGAGCCACTGAAGTTTAGTGGCGAGATAAAAGCCAGGATGACCTTAGCCTCTTCATTGTCTGACCAAACTCTAAGTATTCCACAGAACCTGCTTCAGCTGCTCATCTGCCCTTTGTACCGAGAAAGTCTTTACATGCTTGGAGTGGACATCCCCCTAACTCACCAATGTGTTGGAAGCTAATCAAATACCCTCAACCTGCTTTAGCTAGCCTACTGATATAGTTTTACTGGAGTGTGGATACTGTGTATGCTATAGCTTCTTAGAGCCACAGGCGAGAGTTGGGTGATAGGTGGATACCAAAGGTGGATGAGCAGTCCTGAAAAGGGCTTGGTAAGCCCTGACACCAGAGGTGCTAGTCCTCTGTGAACATGCCATACAGGTTGCAGTGTGTGGGTTAGACAGAGAGCAGGAATGCCCTGTGTGGCCTTTCCTGGAAAACTTGTAAGGGTAACCCAGAATGAAATGGTGGTGCTGATATAGCCCACAGGAAGTTAAACTCGGAAAAAGGAAAGCAAGCAAGCAAGCAAGAAACAAAGAAAGGAAGGAAGGAAGGGAGAAGGAAGGAAGGAAGGAAGAAAGGAAAGAAAGAAAGAAGGAAGGAAGGACAGTAATACGTACTGTAAATGCTTTCAGGAAGTCAATTTATCATAAATCTGGACCTACTAATTTGTGATAAAGTAACATTTTAATTTCTTGGAGAGGAAAGAGGAATATGAAGTTAACAATCACAATATTTTTCATAATTTAAATGAGCGGAAGAGAAAAATATTTTGGGCATCTTATGTACTGTTGTGAAATTCTCAATTTAAACAGTAAGGTATAATTATAAAAACATATTATCTTAAAATTACATTAACTTTAATGTTTTTATATATAAGATGATTAATAACATGTTGTTTATAATAATCTAAGAGACAGATTTCAGGGTGAGTTCTAAAGTTTTAGATCATAAATGGCTCCCTTCCCAGTATGAAATAACTTATAAATCACCAACCCCTCCAACTCCTAAATACTCTTTCCTCCCTGCACTTTTTTGACATTGTTCTCTCTGGGATTTCTTCCTATCTGTCCAGCTGTACCTATACAGTCATTGTGGGTTTACTACAAGGACCTGTCCTGGGTTTTATTCCATTTTCTCTCTAAACTTTGTTCTTAGAGATCTCAGCTTCCATGAGTTCAACTATCACTTTTATGTAGATGACTCCCACATCTGGATATTCAGCCTCAGTCTCTCTATTCAAGTTTTGAATCACCATATACTTAGTAGCAACAAGCACCCTAACATACCCAGAATGGCTGTTAGCACAGGTTCTTTGATATGCCTTTCTAAAGGAAAGCAATTCAAAAAGGGGTTAACAATCTTATTTTAATCAAATATATATCATTTACCGAGTTCAGGGGAAAAAGTCAGTAGTCTGAACTTCAGAGAAAATACAAACAGAAGTTACAAGCAGATGAAAAAAATACAGACAAAGAAACAGACCAAAAAACAGGGCTTCTAGCTGTCTCACCATCACATTCATACAGTGTTAGTTACCAGAGAGAGAAGTGCCAATATCTGGGTTTTCAAACCCAGGGGGCTCAATGGTGGCTACCCAGAGTCTCATCTGGCCAAATCATACAACTCTTCCCATGAGTGAGCCCCAAAGCAAAATCTCACATTAGGGTATATATAGCCTTCTCAAAGGTCACAGAACATGACAACCCTTGTGACCTACTGCACAATCAAAAAGTAACAAAGTGTGGGCATTCCTGAAAAACAAGCCTCCCACTGCAGGCTCCATGTGACCACATTCAGCCTATTAGGGGGCAGGGTTTATTTTCAAATCAGGAAAGGTCCTCAAATTCACTTATGACTATCAAGGCTTATCAAATTCTCTCAAATTACATTCCACCCCAAGATTTTTCATGCCCTTCACATAGGCAACTTATATTTGAATTAGCATTAACATCTCTTAAGTACAATGTAATCTCCACAAAATAAATACATCACATTTGCAAGATACATAACATAACAACTCATTACCAGAGTGGCTACAGGGCCTTAAACAAACACAAAGTCCATACCGTTATAATCCCCTCAATCCAAAAGAAAAATGTCCAAATAAAGTTCTCTTGGGGGTGTATTCTTCCCCCTCCCCCACCACTGCCCTTGCAGGCTTCCTCCTGGCACTTTCAAGTGCAAGCTCAGTCTTAATCCTGCTCCAGCCCCTCCTTCCAAGTCCTAAGACAACAAAGGCAACAGGGTGGTGTCCTTGGGGATCCATGGCACTTCACCCTACCCACCATAGCCACAGCTCCTTCTTTCCCCTGTGTCACAAACTGTGGGCTGCAGCAATAAAGCATGTTTAGGGGGTGGCTAGGTAGCACAGTATATAGAGCACTGACCCTGGAGACAGGAGGACTTGAGTTCAAATCTGCCCTCAGACACTTACATACTAGTCATGTGACCTTGGGCAAGTCACTTAACCCTAATTGCCTTGCCTTTCTCTCTCCAAAAAGCAACAAAAAACAGAAAAAAGAAAAAGAAAGAAGGCAAACACATTCATCCCTCCTACCTTGCTGCACAGTCCTTATCTTGCCCTGTGGCTGAATTCAGAACTCCTGAGTTCCTCCTCCTGCTTCTGTCCCAGTGCCAATGCAGGCAGCTCATGGTTCCTGGTCTCACCTCACTGAAGTCAGCATGCAGACAGTTTTCTGCTCCTATTCCATGGCTCCACAGAGTCACAGCTACCACAACTGGGAAACAATTATCCCAGCCCCAATATTGTCCTTTTAGTTTGCAGATCCTGACTACACCATTTGTAGCAGCAAGCACCCTAGCATACCCAGGATGGCGGTGAGCACAGGTTCTTTGATCTGCTTTTCTAAAGGAAAGCAACTCAAAAAGGGGTTAACAATTTTGCTTTAATCAAACACATATCAGGGGAAAAATTCAGCAGTCTGAACTTCAGAGAAAATACAAACAGAAGTTACAAGCAGACAAAATAATATAAACAAGGAAACATACCAATAGACAGGGCTCCTAGCTGTCTGACCATCATATTCATTGTGGTAACTGTTAGTTACCAGAGAGAGAAGCACCAACAACTTACTAGACATATCCAACAAGGTTTCATATTGGCATCTCTAAAAGTATAAAACATAACTATCTCCCCTTTCCCCCTTCATTTCCTAACCTATTTCTGTTGCTTCCAATCACTGTTCCTAAGCTTGAAATACACTAATTTCTCACTTCTACTTCTTAGAATCCCCAGCTTCCTTCAAAATTCAGTTTAATCACCACCTCCTACAGGAAACATATCTCTCTTATACAGCTGTTACTGACTTGCCCCCTAGAAATTGCTTTATACAAATATTATGTTTAATTTTCTATGTAAATGTTTTTCTCTAACAGTACATACATTATTTGAGAGACTGGACTCTAGTTTTTGTCTTTGGATACCCTAACCCTAGTTTAATGCTTGACACATTATAGGCATTTCTTAAATGCTTGTCAAATTAAATTTAATAAACTAATACTAATCCACCTCCAATAGAATAAATGCATTAAAAACTTTCTTCTTTAATATATTTCTAAATATATACCAAGGCAGGTGATACATAAGTTGGCACTTTTTGTTCAATTATTCCTTTTTTTCAGATTTATTGAGACTTTATCTAGTTATTTGAACTCACCTGATGGCCTCTATCACCTGCTGCCTGATTTTGCTAGGAGACCAATCATGCTTTTTTTTTATTTGCCAAATCTATTATCTATTTCAGTCTTTATTTTGTAAGTTTCAAACAACCCCTTCAAAAATATTGCCCCGGGAACCATTTCCCCCAAGATGGTACTGAAGGCAGGGAAGGAAGCCATTGTTTCCCCCAAGACAGAAGCCAAGTCCAATGCCTTAAAGGCCAAGAAGGCAATGTTGAAGAATGTCCATACCCACAAAAGAAGAAAATCCAAGTATCCCCCACCTTCTGGTGACCCAAGACACTAAGACTTTGAAGGTAGCCCAAATACCCTTGGAAAAGTGCCCCTCGGAAAAACAAGTTTCATCACTATGCCTTCATTAAGTATTCCTTGACCACTGAGTCTGCTGTGAAGAAAATTGAGGGCAGCAAAGCCCTAATCTTTGTTGTGGACATGAAGGCCAACAAGTGTCAGATCAAGCAAGCCATAAAGAAACTGTATGACAGCGATGTGGTCAAGGTCAACATATTGATCTGGCCAGTTGGAGAGAAGAAGGTCTACATATGACTGCTCCAGACTATGAGGCTTTAGATGTTGCCAACAAATTGGAATCATCTAAACTGTGTCCAACTATCCCACTCTCCTGATAATCAAAAGGTTTTCAGTATAAAAAAATAATGCTCCTGTTAAAGGCACATAAGTTGACACAATATTCTTGGGCATTTTGTGATAAGGCATTTCAGTGTTCCTTCAAATTTACATGCTCTTCAGTATAAGAAATTCAGACTTTATTCTGATGCTGAATACCTGTGATCTGTTCTTTTCCATCCCCCTTTTGAATGCCACAGATTCTTTTTTTTAAAGCTTTCTGATAATTTTCCTGTATAGATGAGAATATATCTCCCAAGCGATGATTTTGTGCTTCTCTTCTTATTGGATGTTATTTAACCTTTTAAAAATTCCAAATCAGTCATTTGGTCAGCTTTCAATCTCTTGAAAAATATTCATTTTCTCATGGCATTTTTTTCCTTTCAGTTAATTATTTTCATGTTAAATATTAAATGAGAGATCTTAAAAAACAATGTTGGTTCTCATTACCATTAGCAGACATTATATTAAAATTTATCAAAGGAACTTTCTCTTCTTTCAAATAAATGTACCCATGGATTTAGGAGTTTCCAGGAAGTGGAGAGGTATTGTGGATAGAGCACTGGAGCTCATACTGAGAAATATTTGGTCCAAGACTCACCTGTCTGACACAATGACTCTGTGAACCTGGGTAAGATGCTTATCTTCTCTGTGCCACAGATAACTCTGAGATTACAAGTTGGAGGACAGCTAGTGACCTACATTGGCAGAGGTAATCTCATTACCCAGGGTTCTCTACAACAACAAAATCATAAATTTGGACCAAAAGAACAAACATAAACCATGAGATCAGGAGGATGGTCTAGAAATAATTAATATATGCCTCTTTACCACTGTACTCTCTCCCTTTCTCAGGGATTCTGCATATGTTTGTGGGAGACTGTGCCTCAAATTTGTGGGGAGAATGTTTTATAACTACT
>JAQQSW010000478.1:20080-40710 GCA_028646575.1 Pseudocheirus occidentalis | reverse complement strand
CTCCTTTTCCATTTGTTCAGTTTTCATTTTTATGGAGGTATTTTCTTCAGTTTGGTTTTGGACCTCCCATCCTAATTCTCTAATTTTGCTTTTTAAAGATTTGTTTTCCTCAGTGAAATTCTTCTTTTCCATTTTGGTCACTGTAGTTTTAAATTTATCTCTGACCTCTCTAAATTTGTTTTAAATATATTTCTTGACCTCCTCCAAGAAAGCTTTTCGGGCTTGAGACCAATTCACATTTCCTTCTGTGGTCTCCAGTGTAGGTAAAGAGTCCATGTTTTCCTCTGAATTTAGTTGTTCTTGCTCACTATAAAAACATTTTATTGTTCTAGATGTTCCCTGTTCTTTCTTCCCCATTGGGGTTGCCTATGTCCTGGATTTTTAGAGTGGATATCTGCTTCTGTGATTCAGAAGTACTGAGCATCTCAGGCTGGGAGTTAGGGCTTTGGTTATTAACATTTTGAGCTGTAGCCTCAGAGTGTCTAGCCTGAGGCCAAGGCCAGGACTCTCAGTGTTCCCCCTGAGTTACCTCTTTGTCTTTGGCTACAGCTCAGGCAGGCTCAGTAGCTGAGGGCAGGGATGATGTCTGCTGATTCCCAGGGTATAGTAAGACACACCCGGCCTTGTGTTGTTAGCACTTGCTGACTCTACCCTCCTGGGCTTAGACTCCCTCCTGCCTCACTTTCCCCTTCCTCAGTGACTCCAAAGTCTGAGGCTGTTTGCACTAATTCTGGATATTAGTCTGGGACAATGGGTGGGATACTGATCTCTGCATTTACTCGGTCAGGCAGGTGAGATCAGAGCAACTAGGTTCTATTCCACCATTTTGAATTCTGGAAATTCAGGTATATAATTTTTTAAACATCCTGGATGTGGTCTAGTAGCCCCAGAATAAGCTGCTATTCCTGCTGTGGGTCCTGCATTTTCTCTTACCTAGCTCTGATGATCTTCTGTCCTGAGGTGAGACAGCTGCAAATCACCCTGGGAGTGGGCGAGTCCGCTGGTTGGCTAGGGCTCCATCTTACTCTGCTATAGTCTGTTCTCAGATCCTCACTTGTTCACTCCATGTGTGCTCCACATTCCCCCTGTTCAGACCTATGCAGGAACTTTCCTAGGCTGGGAGTCTGCCATGTTCCATCTCCCAGTGGGTTCTGTTACTCTAAAATCCATTCAAATTTACTTTTTAAAGTTTAGCTACAGAAATCTTGGAGAAGTTTAGAAAAGTTACTGCTTCCTTTCTGCAATCTTTGCTCAGTCTCCAAATATCCATTTCTTTAAAAATTAAAATATGCAAAATAGAAAAAAATGTAATAAAAGAAAACAATCTGTTAAAATTAGAATTGGGAATGTTGAACCTAATGATTCTATGAGAAATCAAGATTCAGTCAAACAGAAATGAAAGAATGAAAAAATAGAAGAAAACATAAAGTATGTCATTGGTAAAATAACTGATGTGGAAAACAGATCCAGGAGAGACAATTAAAAAACATATATTGGTCTAACTGAATAGCATAATTAAAAAAAACAGCACTGGATAACATCTTTCAGAAAACCGCCAAAGAAAATTTTCCTGGCATCAGAATAGATGGTAAAATAGTCATTGAAATAATTTATAAATCACCTCCAGAATGAGACCCCAAATTGAAAATGCTAAGGGATATTGTAACCAAATTCCAAAATTATCAGGTCAAATGGGGAAATACTGTAGGTAGCTAGAAAGAAAAAAAAATTAATGTCATGGAAGTACAGTCAGGATTATGCCAGACCTTACAGTTTCTGTCTTAAAAGACCAGAGGGCTCACAATATGATATTCCATAAGGCAAAGAGCTTGGTTAACAACTACATGTCAACTATACAGAAAACATAAACATGATATTTCAGGGGAAGATATGGGCATTCAATGAAATAGGGAACTTCCAAAGTTTCCTAGTGAAAAGACTCAATGTAAAATCTAATCCTCAAATACAAGACACAACAGAGGAATCAAAAGGTAAAGAGTAAGGAAAAAAAACATCTTGTTATTAATAAGGGCAAACTCTCTACATGCATATAAAGGAAAATGACGCTTGTAAGTCTTGAGAATTATATTGTTTTCACAACACTTAAAAGAGGTATACATAAACAAAGAGGTGGTATAAATTGACTTTGATGTGATGATAAAAATATATAATTAAGTGGTAAGAAGGTATTGTACTGGGAGAAGAGGAAATGGTGAGGCACACAAGTATAAATTACATCATATTGAAAGGCACAAAAATATTAAAATAGACATAAAGAAAGGAGAGAGATGAGCATCAGTTGAAACTCACTTTCATTAGATTCAGCTAAAAGAGTCAATAGCATATTCAGTTAAGTATGAAAGTCTACTTTCTCTATAGCAAATAGGATGGGAAAAAGGAAAGAAAAGGGAAGGTGTGAATATAAGGGGGATGGAAGAAATAGTAAAGGGGAAGGGGAAGAAATGGTAGGGGGCTAATAGAAGGGAGGGAAGATTGGGGAGATTGTGGTCAAAAGGAGAACTCTAGGGAGGAGGGAAACAGAGAAAGGAAGAAGAAAAACATAAGCACCAAAGAGAGGCATAGGATGCAGAGAAGGACACATATAGGAATCATAATAATGTATGTGAATGGAATGAACTCTTCCATAAAACAGAAGTGGATAGCAGAGTGGGTTAAGAACCATAATTCTAAAATATTTTTGTTACAAGAAACATATTTGAAGGAGATGTACACATAGAGTGTAAAGGTAAAAGGCAGGACCAGAATATATATTGCTCTAGTTGAATTAAACAAACAAACAAACAAAAAACAAAACAAAACAAAACAAAAAAAGGTACCAATCCTGATCTCAGACAAAGCAAAAGTGAAAATTAGATCTAATTAAAAGAGGCAAGGAAAGAAACTACCTCCTGATGGATGGTTCCATACACAATGAAGTAATATCAGTACTAAACATATATACACCAAATGCTTAGCATCCAAATTCTTAGAGCAGAAGTTATGGCAGTCACAGGAAAACATGGACAGCAAAACTATACTAGTGGGGGACCTCAGTCTTCCCCTCTAGAACTAGATGAATTGAATCACAAAAGAAACAATAAGGAAATTAAAGTGATGAATAGAATTTTAGCACAGTTAGACGTGCTTGACCTCTGGAGAAAATTGAATGTGGATTGAAAGGAATACACTTTTTTTTTCTCTGTGATACATGGCACCAACACAAACTGATCATGTACTAGGGCATAAAAACCTCACATATTGATGCATAAAGGTAGAAATGTTAAAGAAACAATTTTCAGGCCACGATGCAAGAAAAATTGAATGTAATAAGTGACCATGGAAAGAAAAACTAAAATTAATCGGAAACTGAATGTTTTAATTGTTAAGAATGAATGGGTTAAATCATTAATCCTAGACATAATCAATAACTGCATCCAATGGAATGGCAATGATGAGACCGTGAGCCAAAATTGATTGAATGCTGTGAAAGCAATTCTGAGGAGAAATTTTATATCCCTAAGGAGATCAATGAATTGGACATGCAACTAGAATCAGAAGTAATTAAAAATCCTCAATTAAATACCAAATTTGAAATTCTACAAACCAAAGAAAAAATTAAGAAAATAGAAATTAAGAAAACTATTGAATTTTAAATAAAACAAAACTTGGTTAAAAAAACAATATGATACATAAAATTTTAAGTTAACTTGAGTAAAAGAAAGAAGAAAACCCAATTATGGGCTTCAAAATGAAAAGGATGAATTTACCACCAATTAAAACAAAATAAAATAAATATCTAAGATGTAATTTTTCCTTGCTCCATACTAATAAATTTGATAATTTTAGTAAAATGGATGATATTTACAAAAAAATAAATTGCCCAGATTTACAGAGTAGGAAATAAAGTACTTAATAACCAAAAAATATTCCAGGGCCAGATGGATTTACACATGAATTCCCTCAAACTTTGCATTACTATATAAACTATTTGGGAAAATAGGCAAAGAAAGAGTCCTACCATTTTTTTTATCATAAAAATATGTTGCTCATTCCTAACTAGGGAAGAGGCAAAACAAAGAAAATTGTGGACAAATTTCCCTAATGAATATAGATGCAAATAATGTTAAGTAAAATATTAGCAAAGAGATTAAAGCAGCTTATCTCAATAATAAAATATTATAACCCTGTTAGACTTATATCAGGAATCTAGGGCTGGTTCAATATTTGGGAAACTATGAGCATAATTGACATTATCAACAACACAGCCATCAGAAATAATCTGATTATGTCAATCAATAAAGAAAAAAGCATTTGAAAAATACAACATCCATTCCTATATAAAGCACTAGAGGGCATAGGAATAAATGGAGTAGCATCTATGGAAAACAATAGGTAGCATAAATGGAAAATCAACAGCAAGCATCATATGTTATGGAGATAAGCTAGAAGAATTTCCAAAATGATACAAGCTGAAACAAGATTGTCCATTATCACCACTGTTATTCAATATTGTAGTAGAAATATTAGCTTCAGTAATAAGCATCCTTGTTTCCTCATTGGGTCACTGTCAGGAATCTATAATGCTTTCTCTTCACTAATTGCTGAGGTTGCATCCCTAGCCCAACCTCTTCTGAATGCTTTTCACACTTCTCATTTTCTACTTTTTACATCCTTACTTTGTTGCTCTGTACTGTGGAATTTGTTGTACACCTATTTTACTTTTGTTTGTTTGGTTTTTGGTTTTTTGTTTTTTGCTTTTTAGAGGAGGGAATTCAGGGCAATTGGGATTAAGTGACTTGCCCAAGGGTCACATGGCTAGTATTGTGTTACATGTCTGAGGTTGGATTTCAGCTCAGTTCTTCCTTACCCCAGGACCGGTGCTCTATTCACTGCACTACCCAGCTGCCCCAGTACAATGATTATAGAATGAAATAATCAAAACCACTAATTTCTCAGGATATTTGACACCTTCCAGTTTGACAACTCTGAAGCAAGAATGCCTTTGCAGTATTATTTTTTCCTCTTCCTTTAGACTCCAATAGTCTTACTATACACAAAGTGATTCTCTCCAATAATTAAGAGGACCTTTTTATTGTTAAGTTTTAAACAAGGCAAATCTTTATTCTACTCTGGGTCATAATATGTCCCAACACAGAAGCAATATGCCGCTTATTGGATCAGTACTTCACATTGAGGCCTAAGATTCTAAGAAATCCCATTTTTCCTCTCCACCTTTCTTGTCTTTCTGTTCAACATATCTAAATATGATAGATGGTTAAATCTTGCAAATTAACCTAGGGACTACCTCAACAAAGTACTTGTAACACTTAAAAGGAGAAAGATAGAATTATTGGTTGCTCTCAGTACTCATACCTGTGACACACAAAGAGGGACATGTGGGAAAATCTTCCACTTAACCTCTAATTAAATATAATATCCATAGCGCTTTACATTAATATCGTGTTAAATTTAAAATGATCATAACTTTTGAATTGTGAAATGCAAAAAAACCTCAATTATTGATTAAATAATTCAGATTCATTTATAGATGATTACTTTAAGAAACAATGAATAAATATTCTAATATAATTCACTTTAAAGAAAACACCCCTTTCCTTATTCAGAATATCAGAATAGGAGCAACATATTTTTTAAATAAGATTCATCTGTATAAATGAAGGAAAGTTTGTAGATTTAAGCAAGGTGGATGGGTGGGGGCTTACCTAAGGATCCCAAGCAAAAATTTTCTTAGTTATTGTGATTCCCCCATAAAGGAGAAGTAGACACTGTGCCATTCAGTATCATTTCCTATTCTTCTTTTATACTTTTCTTATTTATGAAAATCATTCACGAAAAAAGTAAAAGAAAAAGCTTTTGCCAAATATCCTGATATACTTTTTAGAGAATGCATATCCATTTTTCCCTGATATATATATAGACACATCTTTGATATATACAGTCTGATTCTCCCAGGGCACAAACTATTTTTTAGAATTATTTCTAGATGTGAAAGTCACAGCAAGATTCATGAACTGACTATTGTATTCAAGCACGACTTTCTGAAGGGGCCAGGCATTGATTTACAAAATATTTATTCATTTTACAAATATAAATATTTCAGCATGTCACAGGTGCTATAATCTCCTGTCAGGCAACTACCATATTTATTTAAAATGTAGTGTCAACAGAATTATACACACTAGGTCCTTTCCTCACCCAGAAGCTTCCCATAAGAAATGTATAAAGAATCATGGCATTATTTTGTTCACCCAGTAATAGCTCAAGAAAAAATAAAATGTCTCCATGCAGTTGGAAAACAACAACCCATATGGAGTCCTTGCTGTTTCCAACACATAATCCTTCATCTCCTGACTCTAAGCATTTTGACTGGTCCCTGTGCCTGAAATTCTCTCCCTTTTCCACTTCACTTCATCATTTTCCTAGCTTCCTTCCTTCTATGTCTTAATTAAATGTTAATTTTCTACAAGAACCCTTTTCAAAGCACATGGCTCCCCTCTATGGAGACATAAATTTATCAGGTCCTGTCCCCACATGCAAGGAACTTACCAAGACAGAGAGCAAAGAATCAGTATTGGGAAAGAAATACATCCAAAATTAGGTTCAGATGTCAGGATTATATACCCTATAAATGTGATTTGTTGCCAACAAGCAATTGGTGTCAAATGTATATTTAATCAAATCTACATATGGTGAAAAATTACATAGGATACCTTATGTAAGGCACTTTATTTATTAGGACCACAGACTAGTGGGCTGTTCTAACTAACTAAATCAACAGGAGAATGATCTGTAGCACGTCAAGAATTCATCCAATAGAAAAACAACAATTCTAAGCTGTCTGATACAACAGAGCCAAGAGTAAAAAAGTACAAATTCTTTTTTGCCTCTGTGTTTCTAGGACCATTAGGAAACTTAGGCAAAATAACTCCATATTGGAGTCTTATTATTATGAATTTAATATCAGTTTAATGTTTACAATTACCACACATATAAACATATTAGATTTATGTGTTTGTATCATATATAATATGTGTTTTTGTCTGTAGTTGTCTTTCAGACTTTATGAAAATAGATTATCCTTTTTACATCTTACAAGGTAACTGTCATAGGCCAAGCTTTGAGAGAAAACATTCTACATGATACCATCTTCATTCCATCCTTCTGTTTTTTCCTTCCTTCTTTCTTCATGAGATAATTACTTTAGTAGGTGTTAGTTTCATATATAGCAAATGAATGTAAAAAATGTTTGTTACAATATGCTAAAATTGTTATATTCAAAAAATATTTAGTTCCATTTCAAAAATTGCAGAATAAACAAGAGCACTAAATCTGTCCTAAAAGTACTAGTTTTCTTGTATTGTTAGAATATGACTTTCTCAATGGGGTGTTTTAGTACAAATTGGACTTAAGTTATTTAAGCTAGTGCAGGTAAAAAAAATGAGCAAACATATGATAATAGACAGGTTTCAATGGCATACGACAGAGCATTTTTATGTTCAGCTATTCTAAAAAGGATTAAAGAAGATAGACTGACTAATCTATGATAATGTAATATGTCATCTACACAGAAACAATCACAGAAATGGTGATTCATTGAGATTAACAGATAAGACACTCTGAACAAAAATAAAAGGAGATTGATATTTATATTTATATATTTAGTGCCAAATGCATAAATCAGTATGTAATCTAAGCATTTCATTATTTAGTTAATCTAAAGTATTATATTAGTTTTAGAATTAACTAAGTATTTCATGCATTTATAAATGACAAAATGTTTTTAATGTTTTTTCTCATTAAACATGCATCAAAGACAAAACTTTAATTAAAATATCAAAAAGAAAAGAATTCCTAACATTTATCACAGACTAATTTCTGAAATATAATTATGAATTGACATAGCATTAGATGTTTTTAGGATTAAATTGATAGTAATGGAAAAAGAAGCTAAATCTGGAATGAAAGATTTTTTTTAAAACCTAAAAATACTAACTAAAAATAGTACCATATATTTTCATAGGATAAGCACAGTTATCATCCACTATAAGGCATGTCTAAAGTGTTAGATAGAGTACTTTTTTTCAGACTCAATTTTACTTAGAGAATCAAAACTTAAAATATTGATTGTTTTAATTGGTATGTAATGTAGCTTTAGCTCAAATTATAAACTTTTTTTGTTTTTGTCTTTCTTTTGATATTTACAAAGACAATAGCAGAAAATTAGGAAAAGTATGAATATGAGAATCCTTTGTATTAGGTATCATAATCCCATGCTAGTAGACATATTAATTTAATACTACTTAATATTAATTTAATATTTTATTAATATAAATTTAATTTATGAATTAATTATTAATTAAATTAATATTAATTTAGCTTTTGAAATCTTTTACTATTAAAAACAACTATAGAAAAATGTGTTTTGGTTTAGATTAAAACTCTTTCACATTATTGAGATTATTTATTTGAAAAAAACTTGTAGTTTGACCAGGAAGGGAATGATTTTCATCTCTCTTGTAAACTGATTTTATTCATTGTTATTCATTAACAAGTCCCTCAAATATTTTCCCCAAATGCTTCAAGGATTTATCCATTCTTTTCCTTTTCTTTGACTATACCATCACTAATTCATGGATAATCACGTAATTCTTCTTATTAGCTTCCTTATCTCCATAATCACGTATCCTAAATCATTTATCATTCTTTACTTCTTCTGTATCTCAAATTCTAAGAATTATTAAATGCTGTAATTCATCCTACAAATTACCTCTTGAATTTCTTTATTCTTTCCACAAAATCATAAAATATCAGAGTTGGAAGGGAAATCATTGGAACAGGACAAATGACATCAAGGTTTTCCTCAAACTATAAATCTATAGATCTATCATCATAGAGAAAAGGGGGCAAGTTATGGTTTTGGAGTAAGAAAATGAAATATCACCCCTCTGTTGTAGGAATATTAATATACATACATATATATGAAGAGAGAGAGAGAGTTAGAGACAGACAGAGACAGAGACACAGAGACAGAGAGAGAGAGAAAGACAGAGAGAGGAGGTAGGATTATCAGGACTTGAGAATTTATTAGATAAAACCAATAAGATTTAAAATAAGTCTGGACTTCTGAACTCTTGTGCCCTTAAATGAAAGTTTGAAGCAGGGTAAATTTAATGTTGGTACTTATCATTTCAGACTTTTCTTCAAAATATGTGCTGGCGAAACAAATTAATTATCTCCTAGAAATCTTTACATGGATTATCCATCAGCAGAAAAGACTCAAAATATTCAAAACGGGACTCATTAACTTTCCCAATAAATTCAACACACCCTTTACTAAACATGCTATTTCTTGCTCTCTTGCATTTGCATGGGATGTCCTCCAAGCCTGAAGTAATTTCACTTTTCACCTATATCCATCACATGTAAAATATCCCAGATTATTCCTAAGATCATTTTTTACATTAAATCTTCTTTGATCTTCTCATTTTTTTATCTTGTCCTCCTGAAATTACCTATCATAACTTATATGAATACATGCTACATCTTGTGTTTTGTTTTTAGTTTTTATTTTTAATAACATGCAAAATAATTTTCAATGTTTTTTCTTTAATTTAAGCTTTAAATTATCACCTTCAACATCTTTCTCCTCTCACTGAGAGAGCAAAAATATTTATGAAGTTTATATACATGTATTCATGCAAAACATTCCTAAATTAGAAATACCGTGAGAAAAAAAGGCACAACAACAAATTATTATAAGAAATATTTTGGTCCATAGTCTGATCACATCAGTTCTTTCTTTGGAGGTGGACAGCATTTTTCATACTAAGTTCTTGGCAAATAAACTGGTTTCTTTGTGTTGCAGGGAATAACTAAGCAACTAGCAGGTGATCATTAAACAATATCACTTCTATTGTGGGTACTATTTTGCTGCTTCTGCTCTTTTTACTTTGTGGCTGTTCCAGAAAGTCTTCATTTTTTTTCCCTGAAAATATTCTGTTCATCATCTCTTACAGCATAATACTATTTCATCAATATAATAAAGCCCAGTTTTTTAGCCATTCCGTGACTGATGAGCATACCCTCTATTTCCAATTACTTGTCACCACAAAAAAAGCTGTCAGACATATTTTGGTACACCTGAGTATTTTTCCTCATTCTACTGTTTTCTTTTGGAGTGGGGAAGGCAGGGCAATTTGGATTAAGTGACTTGACCAAGGTCACACATCTAGTGTGTGTTAAGGGTCTGAGGTTGTATTTGAACTCAGGTCCTCCTGACTCCATGGTCGGTGCTTCATTCACTGAGCCACATAATTGCCCCTGGGGATATCGACCTACTAACAATATTTCTGGGTCAAAGGCTATGCACAATTTTATTGCCCTTTAGGAATTATTCCAACTTCCTCTCTCAAATGACTGGATCAGTTCACAACTCCACCAAGTGCAGTAGTTTCCGAGTTTTCACACATTACAAACACAATTTGTCATTTCCTTTTTTTTTGTCAACCAATCTGATAGTATTGAGATGGAAACTCAGAGTTGTTTTCATTTGAATTTTTCTAATTAATAGTAATTTAGCCTTGGCTTTTTCATATGAAAACTGTCTTTTAATATCCTTTGACCATTTATCATATGGAGAATAAATTGTATTCTTATAAATTAGATTCAGTCCTCTATATAATTGAGAAATGAAGTTTTCCTCAGAGATTTTTGCTATAATTGTTATTCCCCATTATTCTGCTTTCCTTTCTGGATCAAAGGGTATGCACTTATTTATATTCCTTTGGGCATAGTTCCAGATTGCTCTCCAGAATGGTTGAATCAGTTTACAACTCCACCAACAATGCATTAGTGTTCCAATTTTCCCACATACTCTCCAGCATTCATCATATTCCATTTTTTCACCTTAGCCAATCCAACTGTTGAGATGTGGCACATTAAAGTTGTTTTGACTTTCATTTCTCTAATCAGTAGTGATTCAGAGCATTTCTTTCATATGATTATAGATATCTTTAATTTCTTCCTCTGAAAACTCCCTGTTCATATCTTTTTACCATTTACCAATTGGGAAATGACTAGTATTCTAATAGATTTGACCCAATTCTCTGTATATTTTAGAAATTACCCTTTATCACAAACACTAGTTGAAAAATTCCCAGTTTTCTAATTCCTTCTTGGTTACATTGGCTTTGTTTGTACAGAATCCTTTCAATTTAATGTAATCAAAATGATCCATTTTGCATTTCATGAGACTCTCTAACAATTATATGGTCATAAAATCTTCCCTTCTCCATAAATCTGACAAGTAAACCATTAATTGCTCTCCCAGATGGCTTACAGTATCAGCCTTTATACCTAGATCATGCACCCATTTTGGGGTATGATATTGATCTATGCCCAGTTTCTGCTGTATTATTTTCCAGTTTTCCCAAGCAGTTACTGTCAAATAGTGAGTTCTTACTCAAAAAATTGGGGTCTCTGTATTTATCAAAGAGTAGATTACTATAGTCATTGATTGCTGAGTCTTTGTGTACCTTATCTATTCCAGTGTTCTACTACTCTGTTCCTCAGCCAATACCAAATAGTTTTGATGACTGCTGCTTTATAATACAGATAAAAATCTGGTATGGTTAGGCCACCTTTTCTAGCATTTCTTTTCATTAATTCCCTTGATATTCTGGGTATTTACTTATTTCAAATGAATTTCGTTGCTATTTTGTCTAGCCCTTTAAAATATTTTTTGGTAAACTGATTGGTATGGCACAAAATTTGTAATTTAATTTAGGTAGTGTTTTCATTTTTATTTTAGTAGCTTGGCCTAGCCATGCACAGCTGATGTTTATCCATTTAGTTAGATCTGACTTTATTTGTGTGAAAAGTGTCTTGTAATTGTGTTCCTATAGGCCTTGGGTTTCTTTTGAAAAATTAATTCGCAAATATTTTATAATTTTCATAGTAACTTTAAATGGAATTTCTCTTAAAATTTCTTGATGTTGGATTTTGTTAGAAATATATAGGAATGCTGAGGATTTTTGTAGATTTATTTTATATGCTGCAACTTCCATAAATTTATTTATTATCTCAAGTATATTTTTTGCATAATTCTCTAGGATTCACTAAGTATATAATCATATCATCAGCAAAGAGTGATATTAGTCTCTTCTTGCCTAATCTGATTCTTTCAATTTCTTTTTCTTCTTATATTGCTACTGGTAACATTTCTAGTATCCAACTGAATGAGAGGGGTGAGAGTAGACATCCTCATTTCACTCCCAATCTTACTGGAAATGCTTCTAGTTTATCCCCATTACATATAACACTTGCTAATGGTTTCAATAGATTGTGCTTATTGGGGTTTTTTTTGTTTTTTTTTATAGAATTTTTTTTTTGCTTTTTTTTGGAGGACAGTTGAGGTTAAGTCACTTGCCCAAGGTCACACGGCTAGTTTTTGTGTTAAGTGTCTGAGGCCGGATTTGAACTCAGGTCCTCCTGACTTCAGGGCCGGTGCTCTATTCACTGTGCCACCTAGCCGCCCCTGTACTTATTGTTTTAAGGAAGATTCTATTTGTTCCTATACTTTCTAGTGTTTTTAATAGGAATAGGTGTTCGGTTTTGCCAAAATCCTTTTCTCCATTTATTGAGATAATCATATGGTTTCAACGACTTTTATTGCTGATATGATGCATTGCACTGAGAGCTTTCCTAATATTGAACCATCCTTGCATTCCTGTAACAAATCCTACCAGATAAATGTTTATTATTTTTGTGATAAGTTTTTTAAGTGTTTTTGATAATATGTTACTTAAAAATTGTTACATCTTTATTCATGTGGAACATTGGTCTATAATTTTATTTTATTGTTTTGTCTCATCCTGATTTAGGTATCAGTAGCATATTTGTGTCATAAAAAGAATTTGGTAGGACTCCTTCTTCACTAGTTTCCCCCAAATAATTTGTAGAGTATAGGAATCTATTTTTCTTTAAACGTTTTACAGAATTATCTAGTAAATCTATCTGGCCCTCGAGATTTTTCCCCCCAGGGAGTTTCCTAATGGCTTGTTCAATTTCTTTTTCTGAGATGGGGTTATTTAAGTAATTTATTTCCTCTTCAGTTAATCTTGGCAACTTATATTTTTGAAAATATTCATCCATTTAACTGATTGGCAAATTAATGTGCATAAAATTGATAAAAAATGATTCCTAATTATTGTTTTGATTTCCTCTTCACCAGATGTAAAGTTGACCTTTTCATTTTTGATACTTGTATTTTCCTTTTCTTCCTTCTATTTAATCATATTGTCTAAAGGTCTATCAGTTTTACTGATAAACCAGTTCTACATTTTATTTATTAATTCAATACTTTTCTCAGTTTCAGTTTTATAAATCTTTCCTTTGGTTTTCAGTATTTGTACTTTCGTATTTAATTGGGGATTTTCAATGTGTACTTTTTGTAGCTTTTTCAATTGAATGCCCAATTTATTGATTTCCTTTTTCTCCATGCATATATTCAGTGATATAAAACTTCCCCTAAGAACTGCTTTTGCTGAATCCCACTAGTTTGGTATGTTGTCTCACTATTGTTATTCTCTTGAATGAAGTTACTGATTGTTTTGATAATTTCTTGTCTGACCCACTCATTCTTTAGGATTAAATTAATTTTTTTCCAATTAGTTTTAAGTCTCTCTTTCCATTTCCCTTTATTACACTTACTTTTTATTGCATCATAATCTGAGAAGTTTCCATTTATTATTTCTGCCTTTATCCACGCAATTATGAGGTTTATATGCCCTAAACCAAGGTAAATTTTTGCATATGTGCCATATTCGGCTGAGGTGAAGGTATATTCCTTTTTACCCCATTCAATTTTCTCGAGTGGTGTATCATGTTTACCATCCCTAATGTACTATTCACTTACTTAATTTCTTTTTTTTCTATTTTGAGGCTAAATTTATCAATTTCAGAGAGCTGAAGACTGAAGCCTTCCACTAGTATACTTTTGCTATCTATTTCTTCCCCTAACTCCCTTAACTTCTGCCCAAGGAATTTGGAAGTCAGTTGCTTTTTTCAGTGAGATATTTCACACTGCAATTCATTTTTATCCATTTTTTGTTTTGTTTTGTTGCTTCTTGATTTCCCACAAAGTCATTAGCTTCCATTTTCTCAATTCTTACTTTTATTTCTTTTTTTTCAATTTTTTTACACTCAAAGTCTAGAAAAAAAATAAAGAAAAAAACATATAAACTCAAATATTGGAGCTTAAATGCAAAGTTAGAAAGAAAGAAATACATGTCATGTGCAAAGCAGAACATGAGAAGATTAAAAATATGTAACAACAAATTTTCACTTCAATATGATAAACAATACTCATTGTATTGAGAATTGGCCATCTTTTCTTTGCTTATTTGTGAGTTTTCCTTTTTTGTTTGCTGTGCAGACTTTGTTATTTTGTTATTTTCCCCTCCCCTCAAATTTCCCAAGGTCACAATAAAGTTTAGATATGTTTCTCCATAGCTTGAGATAAGTACATATTCATATAAATATATACAAACATAGAGACACATACATTCCCAAACCATTTTTATTCCTGATCTTTGTTTTTATGTGTATGCATATCTTTTGTTTCATATCCCTCCTGCCTCCTCCATTTTATGTTTTTTCCATTACATTGCCCTTCTATGACTTGTCTCTCTCCTAGCAAGGATCCCTCTCCTATCATCCCATTTCCATAAATCTAAATACCCTTCTTTACCCCTATGTACCTATTCTCTTACATTCCTCTCTAAAGATCCCTCATTTATCCTCTATGCCCCTCTGTATGCCCCTAGAATTTCATTTCTTCTGAATTTAGAAGACTTTAGTACTCTTTTGGATACATATGTATTGCTCCCTCTTACATCCAGTCCTTACAAAAGTATGTTACCAGAACCAACAGCCATAGTACCCCAGCTAACTCCTATATATGAAATCTTCCTATTAAGCCTCATTTGTATAAAATAATTACTCCTTTTATTTGTTTCTAAATGGTTTTTATTCCTAAATTCACATCATGCTGGGGTTTTCCCCAATCTTTCTATGAACTACCCAATTATTAATAAGAAACCTTAGACATAAATTTTTCATTTGTCAAAAGTAAATATTCTTTCCTTGTGGATCCCTTGTGATTGGTCTTTCTTATGTACCTCATACTTATATTGGGCCTTGTATGTCAGATTTTCTGTTAAGTTTATATTTGTTACTTTTTTACAAAGTCTTTAAATTCTGAGAGTTCATCAAATGTCCATTTTTTAATTCAAGGTAATAGTAAACTTTGAAAGATATTTTATTTTTGAAGCTTGTCCATGGCCTGAGACCAATTCATACTTTCCTGGAGTATTTGTTATGTAAAAGCTTTGACTTTGTTATCTTCTTCTGAGTGTGTTTTGATCCTGCTTGTCTCTGAAGCAACTTTCTATGGTCAGATTTTTTTTTCTGTTGCTTGCTAATTTTTCTAGCCTAGTTATTTAGTAGGGTTCTGATTCCAGATTGAAGGTGACACTGTCCCAAGGTACAGGTGTTTTGTGAGGCTGTTTTCAGAGCTACTTTTAAGGACCTATAGGTTTTCAGTTCTTCCAAGGTAGTGTAATATAAGGAATGATTTCTTTGCTACTCTTCTGGCCTGTGCTATGCACAAGATTGCTTTTGTGACCTGGAACTGTCATGAGGCATCCCACACTCCTCCACTGAGGGTTCTAGTTCTGGTTCTTGTGCTGAGACTCCCAGGCAGGCCTGAAACCCTGATCAGAGTAAGGATAAAGCAAAAGAGTCCTCATTGTTAGCAAAGAGACCCATATAATCTCCTTTTGGCCAATTGTTTTAGCCCCTTACCTTCTGGAGACTGAGAGCCTGGAAAACAGCTTCTGATGCTGCTGATTCAATGGCTGCCAAGGCTTGCTCCTTTTTTTAATTTTTTTTACTGTCTGTCCTTATTATTAACAATATTTGGACAAATTGTTATGTCATCTTAAGTACTATGTCTAAAGCTTTTAAGCACAAACTAACACTTTATAAAGGGCCCTAGTTAGTAAGAAAAACATGCTTTGAACATTGTCCTAGTACAATCCTTCATCAAACATCTTCTATATGCTTTTTTCTGAACACAGTTACATAAATTATATACTTGCCCAGTATTTACAAAAAAGAAAAAAATGACAAATTAACAGCAAATTGTAAGAGCATTACATATCAGAAACATAAATTGAGCTCAGAGAAAACCCTGAATTTCCCCAAAATATATATAAGTTGAGATCACATAAATTAATTTTGTCTATACTTTTATTTTAAGAGAAAAAATTCAGATTTTAAACAAAATAGGTTCCAATATTTAGTGGAAGTCAGTGAATCAAAAAAATTGGGCTTTATTCCCAGACCTGCTATGACATTTTTTTCTCTTCCTGCAGGAAAATCTCTCAACATTTCTGATCTTCATTATCTACCTCTGCATAATGAAGATTACCATGGAATACAACTGTGATTTGCTGGACAGGTTACCTTTCTGACTACACTATTTTTTTTCTTAAAAAATGCTCATATTTCATCAGTGCTATGTAAAATATGTTACCTACAAAATAAATGCCATAAAACTTGGGTGATTTGCATTTATGTGGAGAAGGTCAAACAGAGTTAGTGACATACATAAATTTTTTCATTTGTTCCTTTGTTATGCTTTTTGGAGGGCAATTGTGGTTACATGACTTGCCCAATGTCACACTGCTAGTAAGTGTTAATTGTCTGAGACCAGATTTGAACTCAGGTCCTCTTGGCTCCAGGCATGGTGCTCTATACACTGTACCACCTAGCTACTCCAACATACTTAAAGTTTACGTTTTTAAAAGATAATGACTAACATTACTTAAAACTATGTATATGAGTTACTTCACTAAGAAAGAAATATCTAAAAAAATCCTTATGAAATGCCCTTAATGAATACATAAGAATGATTCATATGTAAATAGGTCCATATGCCTTGATATAATTGTAAATTCACATAGTAAATAGTTTATCTTTTCAATTTTTACTTACTCTATTAAATTGCTTCATAAAATATTTAGTTTGTAAGTAGTGTGTAGGAAAATTATATTTGAGCTTCTAACCTAAATACGTCCAATTCCAAATTGATGAAATTTGGTTTAGGATAGTTTTATTTCATTTAGACTGTTTCCTCACTGAGTTAACCTGAAATGGGATTCTATAGACTGTAATATGAGCGTAATTCTCCTTATGTACTGAAGTAATATTATGGAACAAAACATAAAAATAGAAACATCATATATGATGACAATTCATCCAACTGAGATGAGTTCAAATTAAGAAGCTGATTAGAAAATGGCATAAGACCATGATTAAATGTCCAGGTTGCTCTATTATGTATGTTTTCAAGGGACTGAAGGAGAATTAAAGAGTTGGTAGTTGGAAGTGTTCTCTGAGTAAAATGCTATGCCCAGTATTGCTTTCTTTAGTAACAATTATCATCTGTCTGAATTATTTTTTTCACTGATTTTTTATTTACTTATACTTTCCAAGATTCAGTTCCACAATTCCTTGAGTTTCAACTTTTTTCCCCTCCCTTTCTTCCCCCCACCCCTCCACATGGTGGTGTGCAATCATGTATAGGATCTGTAAATATTTTCACAATGTATAATAGTCTGGTTGTAACCAATGGTGTGAAAAATGGGAAAAAAACATAAAAAAATGATAGCATGCATTGTTTCAGTCTCCATTTAAACATTGTTCTTTCTAGAGATTTCTCTGAATCTAGGCATTTTCTTCTATCCAGAAACTTGCAGAGTTGTCTTATAGATGTGGGTTGCTGAGGAGTCCAATTTATCAAGGTTGATCATCGCACATACTATGTATCTGTGATTGTGTACAAATTTTTACTGGTTTTGCTCTTTTCACTTAACATCAATTTGTATAAACCTCTCCAGATAATTATGAAGTCCATCTCCTTCCCATTTCTAATAGCATAATACTAGTCCATTACATTCATATAACACAGATTGTCCAACTTTTCCCAAACTGATGGGCATTCCCAAAATTTCCAGGTTTTTTGCCACCACAAAGAGAGCTGCAATAAATATTTTTGTACATATCGATCCTTTTCCTACTTCTGTGATCTCCTTGGGATACAACTCAACAGTGGTATTATTGGGTCAAAGGGCATGCAATTATTTATAGCCCTTTGAGCACAGTTCCAGATTTATCTCAAGAAAGGTTGAATCAGTACAAAGCTCCACAAACAATGCATTACTGTTCCAATTTTTCCACATCCTCTACAGCACTTGTCATTTTTCTGGTTTGTCATCTTATACAATCTAACTGGTGAGATGTGTTACCTCAAAGTTGTTTTGATTTGTGTTTCTCAAATCAATAGTAATTTAGAGCATTTTTCCATATGCTAAAAAATATCTTTAATGTTTGCCTCTGAAAATTGCCTGTTCATATCCTTTGCCCAATTATCAATTGGAAAATGACTTGTAATCTTATAAATTTTACTTAATTTCCTGTATAATTTAGAAATGAGGCCTTTATCAGTGATGCTGGTTGTAAATATTCTTTTCCAGTTTCCCACTTCCCTCTTAATCTTGGTTACATTGGCTTTGTTGGTACAGAAATTTTTCAATTTAACGTAAACAAGATTATACATTTTGCATTTTATAATGCTCTCCAAATCTTCTTTGGTCATAAAGTCATCCCTACTCCACAAATCAGAAAGGTATACTATAATATGCTTCCCCAGATTATTTGCAGTATCATCTTTTATACAGAGATTGTGCAACCATTTAGATCTGCCTTTGGTGTACAGTGTTAGATGATGGTCTATACCCTGTTTCTGCCATACTATATTCCAATTTTCCCAGAAGTTTTTGTCAAATAGTGAGTTCTTATCTGAAAAACTGGGGTCTTTGGGCTTATGAAACAGTATATTACTATAATTATTGACTACTGAGTCTTTTGTACCCAATCTATTCCATTGATCCCCTATCCTATTCCTTAGAGAGTATCAAGCAGTTTTGATGACTGCTGCTTAATAACACAGATTAAAATCTGGTACAGCTAGGCCACCTTCCCTAACATTTCTTTTCATTAATTGCCTTGATATTATGAACTTTTTGTTCTTCCAAATGAATTTTGGCACTATTTTTCTAGTTCTATAAAGTAATTTTTGGTAGATTGATTGTTATGGCACTATATATGTAATTTAATTTAGGTAAAATTGTGATTTTTATTATATTAGCTTGGGCCAGCCACGAGCAATCTATGCTTTTCCAGTTACATCTGATTTTATTTGTGTGAAAAAGTATTTTGTAGTTGTGTTCATAAAAGTACTGGGTTTGTTTTGGCAGGTAGATTCCCAAATATTTTATAATGTCTACAGTAATTTTAAATAAGCTTTCTCTTACTATCTCTAGCTGTTGGACTTCTTTGGAAATATATAGAAATGATGAGGATTTAAGAGGGTTTGTTTTATATCCTGCAACTTTGCTAAATTTATTTATTATCTCCAGAAGTTTTTTACTTGATTCTCTAGGAGTCTCCAGGTACATCATCATATCATCTACAAAGAGTGAAGGCTTAGTCGCTTCTTTGCCTAATTTAATTACTTGATTTCTTTTTCTTCTCTAATTGCTACTGCTAACATTTCTAATACCAGGCTGAAAAGAGGCGTGATAGTGGACATCATTGTTTCACTGCTGATCTTATTAAAAATGTTTCTAGTTTATGCTCCTTGCATATAATACTTGCTGATGGGGTGGCAGAGCCAAGATGGTGGCATAGAATCAGCAAGGTCCCACAGCTTCAACATAACCACCTTATATACCCATAAAATATGACCCCAGACAAATTCTAGGACTCTGAAACTCACAAAAATACAGAAAAAACATCTCTTGCTAAAGGCAGCTCAGCAGCAGGGGCTCAGTGTGGCAGGCTGGAAGCCAAGACCAGCCCAGTCTAAAACGGAAACACAGCCAAGCCAGGCCCCAGGGAGATTGGGAGGAGCTGAGCCATGCTGCAGCCAGTCTACAAGAGGGAAGATCTACCACACCTCGTGTAACTATCAAGGCATGAAAAACAAGGTTTAGAGAAAGGCAGCTCAGCAGGAGGGGCTTATCCAACAGGCAGGCAGGCCGGGAGACAACAATAGCCCAATCTGAGATGGAAAACTGTGGCGAGGCCAAAGGGTGGTCAGGAGGAGCAGAGCCTCCCAAGTTGCAACATGAGTCTACACTGGGGAGCAGATCTACAACACCTGAAGGGATCTTCACATCCAGAAAACTAGAGTAAGAGACACTCAGTGAAAGTGAAAATTTGAAACTTAATTTGGGGGAGGACAATCAGTTCAGTCAATCTGCCCCTAGGGCAAGGAAGCAGTGGGGGAAGGGCAGGAACTGCTGTAACTGGAGGACACCTTCACTGAGCTGCTTCAGAGCCACTGGCCTGCAGATCCCACAAGGGGGTTTAGTCAATTGATCTGGGGCAAGTGCTCTTGCATTGAGTGGCCTGGATCCAGATTGTGGTCTTCGGTGGTGATCCTGGGGTGTGCAATTAGCAAGCCAAAACTGGGGGGGGGG
>JAQQSW010000478.1:0-19580 GCA_028646575.1 Pseudocheirus occidentalis | reverse complement strand
AGAGGTGATTGGTGAATTCTTTCAAGTTCTATTTTGCCCTCTGATTCTAAAACATCAGGGAAATTTTCTTTGAGGATCTCTTGAAGGATGCTTTCCAAGTTCTTTTTCTGGTCATGGGTTTCAGGTAGACCAATAATTTTCAAATTGTCTCTCCTGGATCTATTTTCCAGGTCAGTGGTTTTTTCAAGGAGATATTTCTCACTGCTTTCTATTTTTTCATTTCTTTGTAACTGTTTAATAGTGTCTTGTTCCCTCATAAAGTCGTTATCTTCTGCTTGCTCCACTCTAATTCTGAAGGAATTATTCTCTTCTGAATGCTTTTGAAATTCTTTTTCCATCTGGCAAATTTGACCTTTTAAGGCATTCTTCTCCTCTTTGGCTTTCTGGGCCTCTTTTACCATTTGGGTTAATCTATTTTTTAAAGTGTTGTTTTCTTCATTCAGTTTGTTGGCTCTCTTTTCATGATTTTCTTGCATCATTCTCATTTCTCTTTCCAATTTTTCCTCCACTTCTCTTATTTGTTTTTCAGAGTCTTTTTTCAGCTGATCTATAGCTGCTAGAAATTCTTCTAGTGTCTTGCAAGCATTTGGTGTGGGATTTCTGACTGTGTTGTCTTCCTCCCATTCCATGCTTTGATCCTTTTTGTCCACAAAAAAGGATTCTAGAGTTTTATTGCAGTTCTTATTTTGCTTCCTTTTCTTCATGTTGGCCAGTCAATTAATTGATGTTTTGGTTTTTTTTTTAGTTCTTTGAAACTCTGCTTCCAGGTGGGAAAGCTCTGTTCCAAATTGCTTGGATTTTCCCCCCTGCCTGAGCTATTAAGGGGGTGTTGCAGCCCCCCCCAACTTTGGCTTACTGAAAATGCACCCCAAGACCTCCACCCAAAACCATGATCCAGATCTAGGCCACTCAACACAAGAGCACTTGACCCTGAGCAATCGATTCAGCCCCCCCCCCCATGGCGTCTGCAGGCCATGGGCTCTGAAGCAGCCACTGGTTGCAGCAGATCCTGCCCTTCCCCCACTGCTTCCTTGCCCTGGGAGGCAGATTGGTGGAACTGCTTTTTCTCCCCCCAATTAAGTTTCCAAGTTTCACTTTCACTGACTGTCTCTAATCCTTGTTTCCTGTATGTGAAGATTCCCTCAGGTGAAGTAGATCTTCTCTGAAGTAGACTCAAGCTGTGTCTTGGGCGGCTCAGCTCCCCCCCAACTGCCCCGCGGCGTGGCCTGGCCATGGCTGTGGTTTTGGACTGGGCTGGTCTCAGCTCCCGGCCTGCTGGCCTGCTGGATGAGCTGAGATGCCCCTCTCCAGTCCCTATTTTTCACGCCTTGGTAGATGTGGAGTTGCTGGAGGTGTGGTAGATCTTCTCTCCTGCAAACTGGTTGCTGTGCAGCTTGGCTCAGCTCGGCTCTTTCCCACCACCCTGGGCCTGGCCACAGTCTTGGCTTCAGGCTGTGCCAGTCTCGGCTCCCGGCCCAGCCCACTGTGATAAATGTGTTTTCTGTATTTTGGGGAGTCTGAGAGTCCTAGACTTTGTCTGGGGTCATATTTTATGGATGTTTAGGGTTGTTGTGTGAGAGCTGCATAACCTTGCTGCTTCTACACCACCATCTTGACTCTGCCCCCCCAGAGAAGAGTTTATAACCTATCACTTGTCACAATAACAGTGAATTTGTAATACAATCATGAACCTGTAATAGTATTCTTTTTTCCAAAATTGGTTAAAAATTTTTAATTGATATCTTTTGTTCTTATACACATTATTTCTGAATATATCTTTTCCCTTTCTTCTGTCCAGTGCAGTAATTCTCAACCTTCCTAATGCCGCAACCCTTTAACACTTGTATGTGGGCGTATCTGCATGTGGGTGGACCCTCCTGGAGACACATAGAGGAGTGGTGTCTTGGTTCCTAAGACCATGGGAAATATTTGTTTTCCCATGGTCTTAGGCGACCCCTGTGACCCCTGTGAAAGGGTTGTTCAACCCCCAAAGGGGTCGTGACCCACAGGTGGAGAACTGCTGTCTTAGAATAAGAGAGCAATACTGGAAATAGATACAATCTACTGGTTACTTCTTTGAAAGAAATTCCAAAATGAAAACTCCTAGGAACACAGGTTGAGAACCACTGATCCAGTGAGTCATCTCTTATAAGAAAGAATTTTTAAAAGAGGAAACACTGAGTAAAACAAACAGATACATCATCAAAGGCAAAATCTACTTTACAGAGATCCATGTTTCATTTCAATTGTGTTTATTGATACAAGACACTCATGAAAGTAATCAAATGCAATCAAGACTATTCTTCTAAAAGTAAGTCACTTGATCTTCCTTAGTTTTGCCAGTCTGGTAGTCCAACAGTTCCAGTGGCTCATTCGTGTGAGGGAGAGGTTTCTGGATTTTCAAATGTGCATATTGATCATCCCCAGTATTTACCTTTACATAATACATTGTCCTAGCAGCCACTTGGGTGTTGTATTCTACAGTCTCAAAATGGTCATATTCTTCATTGCTCTTTTTTTCAAAGTGTGGCTAACCTCCAGCCATCATTTTGGTGGTTGATTGGTGAAAAAATGCTCTAAATCACTATTGGTTCGAGAAATGCAAATCAAAACAACTCCTGAAGTACCACATCTCACCAGTCAGATTACCCTAAGATGATCAAACAGGAAAATGACAAATGCTGGAGAGGATATGGAAAAAATGGATCACTAATGCTGGAGCTGACATGATGAAATGACGGTATAATAGTACTCTTAAATGTAGGCATTCATACCAACTTTGCAGACATCACCCTATCATCATGAATTTAGATATGTTTTTGGAAAGTCTGGGAGGCCATGTTATCTTTGTGATGTTGAATAGATTACTTAACTTCTCTGAAGCCATAATTTTCTTCACTGAAATATTATTTGATTAACTTATTAATATTAATATTATCTATATTATTTCTAAGGAGTTTTCTAGCTCTAAGATTCACATGTACATAGTATGTATGTATATTTGTATATGTATTCTCAAGCCCCTAGGTACTGCTGCTACTTAAAGATAAGGTTTTCCTCCCCCATTCAGTTTAACCCTTATTCCTGCTCTTCTCTAGTCCTTCATCACACTCCAGTCCATCTCCTCACTGTCCCTTATACACTGTGTTTAAATCTGCCTATAAGCTTTTGTTCATACTAATTCTCTTCTCTAAATATTTCCTTCTTGTCCCTTTTATCTATCTAAATTCTACACACTTTTCAAGATTCTGTTGAAGTTTCTTCTACATGGAGTCTTTCCTCTCTATTCCTTCCCTGAATTCTAGTTTCACTTAGAGTCAGTGTGATAAGTTTGACACAATTTGTCTTCTCCATACTTTTCCATACTTGCATTGTGCCACCACCATAGGTGAGATCCACATATCCTCTTGCCTCAGCTAATGCATATTAGTCTCCTAATTAGTCTCCTCACCTCAATGCTCTCCTCCTTTTCAATCCAGCCTCCATACAGCTATCAAAGTGATATTTCTAAATTATGCGTCTGATCATTTCATTGCCACACTTAAAATCTGCAGTAGGTTCTGAAATATACAGAGAATTGAGTCAAATCTATAAGAATACAAGTCATTCCCCAATTGATAAATGGTCAAAGGATATGAACAGGCAGTTTTCAGAGGAATAAATTAAAGATATCTGTAGGCATATGAAAAAATGCTCTAAATCACTATTGGTTCGAGAAATGCAAATCAAAACAACTCCTGAAGTATCACATCTCACCAGTCAGATTACCCTAAGATGATCAAACAGGAAAATGACAAATGCTGGAGAGGATATGGAAAAAATGGATCACTAATGCATTGTTGGTGGAGTTGTAAACTGATTCAACTATTCTGGAGAGCAATTAGGAACTATGCTCAAAGGGTTATAAATAATTTCATACCCTTTGACCCAGCAATACCACTTTCAGGGTTGTATCCCGAAGAGGTCATAGAAGTGAGAGGAAGACCCGTATATACAAAAATATTTATAGCAGCTCTTTTTGTGGTGGCAAAGAATTGAAAAGGGGATGCCCATCAATTGGGGAATGGCTAAATAAGTTGTGGTATATGAATGTAATGGAATACTATTGTGCTACAAGAAATGAGGAGCATGTGGACTTCACATTTTCCTGGAGAGGCTTATATGAACTGATGCTAAGTGAGAAGAGCAGAACCAGGAGAAATCTGTATACAGTTACAGACACAACATCTGTGTGACAACCAGCTCTGATAGACTGGATTCTTCCCAGCAATGCAGGGTTACAAGACAACTCCAAAAGACTCATGATGGAGAGATATGTCTACATTCAGAGAAAAAACTAAAAAGAATAAAGTTTGAATGCAGATTGAAGCAAACTACCTGCTCTCTTTCTTTTTCTTGTTTTGTTTTGTTTCCTCTTTCCCATTGTTTATTCCATCCACTACAGTCCTTCTTTATAACCTGACTGATGTCTAATGTGAATGTCTTTGCAGACCCTATACACGATTGCGTGCCACCATGGAGGGGTTAGAGTGAGGGGGAGAAAATTTTGAAACTAAAGGGATTATGGAACTGAATCTTGTAAATGAAAAGAAAACAATCAAACTAATGAAGACCAAAAATAAAAATAAAAAAATAAAATAAAAACTGCAGTGGTTCCCTATCATCTGAAGAACAAAATATGAACTCTTCTGTCTTGTAAATCCCTTCACTACTTGACTCAAACCCAAATTTCTGAGTTTAATAAACTTTCATTCTTCATTCATCATCCACTCTATTTTTAGAGCCAAGTTGCTCCTCTTCATACGCAACATTTTACCTGCTGTTTCCATGCTTTTTTAATAGGCTTTTACTTAGTACCTAAAACATACTCCTTTCTCATTGCCACCTCTTAAAATTCTCTTAAAATACCCACTTCTTTCAAAGTTCAACTCAAGTGACAGTTACATGAATCTTTCCCATTCCCTAGCCTATTCATATGCCATCATCCAGAAATAACTTTTTGCCTTGTATGTGCATATATAATTTGTGTATTTTCCCTGTAATAAAATCATAAGGCTATAAAAATCAAATTATTTCATTTTCCTCCTTGCTCTTCCAGTCCATATTATAGTGTCTATTTCAGTGTAGATATTAAATGATTGTTGATTGACTGTTTAATGTTTATCTTCTAGACTAGGTTATCCCTGGAGTCCAGAGGAAATGTTTTATACTTCTTTTCCTGGAAATAGGAATTTAAAGATTCAAAGGTCATCTTTCTTATGCTATAACTTATGAACCCCCACCAATGTACATTCTTAAAAATATGATCAATTATTATTACTTAGCCAGAAAGACTCAATTAGCTTTTAGAAATAGGTTTGTCCTAAGGTATTATAGTAACAACAGGTGGTACAACATATTCCCTTAAAAGTATGTGACACATGCTTTCCCACCAGGAGAAATTGGGCACAAACTTAGAAAGTAGGAAGAGGCATAAATCAAAGCTCACAGTGACTGAAGTACTTTTCTCCCCTTCATGAGGGTACTCATGAAGTGTCCTTAAAGTCTGGTGCCACTCTTCTTCCCAGTGTGTCTAGTGATTTCCTAATGCAGATAACTTTCATAGCTCATGACTCCAGGGATAATGCTAGGACATCGATGAGAAGTCCAGATCACAGAAGTTCTGGAACAGACAGAAACTCTCCTCTTCCCCCAGCAAGTGATTTCCTCTCGAGTGTGAATGGAACTTCTGTCTCCTCTAAGCTGCCAAATATTTAAATTCTGGATTCTAAACTGGATTGTTATTTATGCAAAATCTACAGTGTATAACTAAGATTCTTCCAATCTACATTCACTTCCTGTAATACCTACTTAAAATGCCTTTAATTAATGGATTCAGTGGAATTGTCTAGACCTTGTTCATATCTAGCTTGTACTTCTGATTGATTCAGTCAAGAAGTTGGAGTGACTTTCATCATTTCATTTGAAATAGGTAATATAGTAAAGACACAACAGTCATGCAGCAAAGTTTATTTGTAGTTTGAAAACAAATATTTATTCTTATAAATGTTGTTATATGGAAAATCTTCCAGTATAGTTGTTGCTCTACACCATCAATTTTAGACTTTCTTATATCCTTATATCCTTGAGTCCTATTTGGGTGTTGTTGTTTAATCATTTTTCAGTCGTGTCTGACTCTTCATGACCCCTTTGGGGATTTTCTTACAAAGATATGGGAGTGGTTTGCCATTTCCTTCTCCAGCTCATTTTACAGATAATGAAACTGAGGCAAACAGGATTAAGCCTTATTATTTATCTCAGTGTGTGTTTATACATACACATATGAATATATATAATTATAATATATTACAAAATTATATATTATCACATAATATATATGTATATTACATTATATATATGTATATGTATATACATAATTAGGCTATTAGCTAGCTATCCATTTATGCTTAGGTTCTTTCATGACATGTTAAAAATACGTACAAAGATAAGTTATAAACATGACATGAATACATCAATAGTCATAGGTTTATTTCTTTCATTTTCCATTGTATATCATGGTAGCAAGTCAGTCAACCAGTAAGCATTTCTTAAGTGTTTACTATGTACCATGCCAAACACTGTGCTAAAGACATAATATAGTGTCTGGCCTCAGGGAGCTTGTAGTCAATAAGCAAATAAATATGTAAAAGCAAGCTATATGCAGGACAAATCAGAAATAATTAAAAGGAAAGAACTAAAATTAAGAAGGGTTGCAGGAAAAGGGTTGTTAATTTCTTCTTGTAGAAGATGGGATTTTAGTTGAGACTTAAAAGAAACGAAGGAAACCAACAGGAGAGATGCAGAGGAAGAACATTCCAAGGCATGGAAGACAACCAGAATGCCCTAACGCTGAGATATAGGGTGTCTTGTTTGAGAAACAGCAAAGAGAGCAGTTGTAATGGTAATTAATTTAAATTTGAAGACCACTTTTTGTTCTGGCAAGTAAGCAGGTACTTAGCCCATAGTAACTAATGAAACCTCTGTGAAAGAAACAGAAGGCATGAACTCCTGTCTCCTGTTACTGACATAACAGGAAGGGGTTGGCTAAAACAGGAAACCAATCCTGTGTGTTTATAAGAAATGCCCTAGAGAGGCAAAGTTACAATTTCTTAAGAACAGAATCTGGTGAAGGCTGAAGTTGCTGCTGCCTGGAAGGATGAAGACACACACATACATCCCCTCCCCCAAGCTGGAGAAAAAGATTTTGATTTTGAAAACCTGGGAAGAGTGACTTTGATTCTGGGAGCCAGCTGAGATTTCTTCTGGGTCCTAGGGCCAGCTGAACTCCTGGAGGACTAAGGAGACATAGCTGTGTTGCCTCCATTCTGTCTGTTTTGATGTTGTTTTGCCAGACTCATCTGCTAGTGAAGGACAGTGCTGTTGTTGCAGAGATTCCGGAACCTTGCTGTTGGCTTAGAAGCCCTTAAGAAGAATTTTTTGTATGTATACAGAAATCCTGGAAGAGGGGTTTGCTAATGTTTTCAGGTGCCTGAGACTATTCTACAAACAGAGAGTGAATTGAGGAGGACAATTGCAATGTATGGTATGGCTCTGTTAAGCCTTGTATCATGCAGGAACAGAGACTTCTGAGAACTTGTCTCGAGTCAAGATGAAAAAAAGACCTCCTTGGGTGTTGAATGCTATGATGGAATTGTGGTTTACTAGTGAACTAGGGGTGGAGGGTTTATGTATTTTCTAATGATTGTACTTAGTGATTAATGATACTTAGTAACTGATTGCTAAATAAGTGACTGATTCAGTTAACCTAGTTGCCCCATGAGTGGACAACTCACTATTGTACTCTGAGATGACTAAATGACTGAGTAAGGAGGTAAACCTCCTTAGGGATACCACATGATCCTTTGTTCTAAATATTGTGATGACTTTGGTGAAAACTATGTGGCCATTTAATGATAAGCTGTTGTGAATATTATATTGTGAATATTATGAATGCTGTACCTTTATTTTTAGTGAGTGTTTTCCTTTAATTTGCTATGGAATAAATGGAGGGCTCACTATACTGTTTAATCAAAACCTTAAAAGCTGTTGACAGCAGCCATTCTTCTGGAAAGCTGCTCGTGCATGGCATTACAGCAATTTTCATCCAATCCATGTGGTAGGGAGTAAAGTGTAAGAACACTGGAAAGGTAGGTGGGGAGGTAGGTTATGACAGGATTTGAAGGCTAGAAGATTTTATAGTTAATCTTGGAAGTAATAGGAAGCCACTAAGGTTCATTGAATGAAGGATGACATTGTTGGATCTGTGACCATTATGCTAAAGCACAGAAATATTGAAAGCATAATTAATATATGTAATATCATATGTTGAATGGTTCTTTTTTATATATGATATTTTGCATAGCAGAATTTGGGGGTGGGGGACAGGGAGAAAGGATTTTTTTGTCTTTTCAGAGGGGAGAAGGCAGGGCAATTGGGGTTAAGTGATTTGCCCAAAGTCACACAGCTACTAAATGTTAAGTGTCTGAGGCCAATTATTACCTCAGGTCCTCCTGATTTCAGAGCCCATGCTCTATTCACTGCACCACTTAGCTACCTCAGGAGAAAGAATTAACTAACATCTTCATAAAGGAAATAATTTTATTCCTAAAAAAAGTTGTTATTGACTTTGAAATTCTTCATTTGATGGGCATTACTTTGTTACCCTTCCCATTATGGTATAACAAGTGAAATCCTAAAGCACAAAATTTCCCTTTTTACCTTTTTTGCTGTTGTTTTTTTGTAGCACTCTATATGGCAGCTGTAACCTATCCCTTTCTCTTTCTCTGTAGATTGGCTCATTCATTTCACCTCATTCACTTTGAAAGATCAAAGTGGTATTCCTAGAGGAGAAGCTGACCATAACCACATCTATGCTGCTACAAATCACTCTCTCAGAGTGCTACGGATAACCTTGGGGGGTAGGGGTGGGGGCTAATATTCCCTATCATTACACCTCCTCTGCCTCTACCATTTTCCTTCTCATTTCCACAAAATTAGTCACAGTGATACCACTGATTCTTAAACATGAAGCATTTAAGAAAAATCACAACTTCTATTCAGCATAAGGAAAAAAGAAATAATCCTAACCTTTACTTAATAGACACCAAGAACAAAAATAACAAAAATGTGATTCTATCCATAAACTTGGTTCATACTCTCCCAACAATGCATGCAGTAGCCATATGCTTTCAGAAACCTAGCAGGGGAGTACCTAAGTACAGAAACACAAATCACAGCTCTAGATGGCAAGATTTAATGCCATTGGTCTCTTCAGAGTATAATACATACCATGAGTCATCTTCTTGGCAAAACTACTTCTCTGTTATCTGGTCCATACTGCTATCCTACAGGGCAGAGTCATGTCTTTGCTACTCTTAGGCCATTGAAGTAGTGACAAGTTATTTTAGCCCACAGATGCTCAGGTCATGGTGCTAAGAAAATGTTATGCTCTTTTGATGTGGGAAGTATGCTTTATCCAATCAGTTCTTAGCAAAGTTATGCCTATTCTCATAGCAAAATACTTGCAACACCTGTCTTTTCCCTTCTGTTTCCCCCTCTTGAAGCTCAAATCCGAGAACATTGCAACATGGGCAAAACCCTGAGAATTTTCCTCATTTTCAGACTATAAATTAGATTAAACTTAGATTAAGAATTCTGCCTTTTTCCAACCAAGTAGCTCTTAGCAAAGCAGTACATCTCTTCCAGTCAGCACAGCTCCCAGCAGAGCAGCTGCTAAGCCTGCCTGACAATGTTCATCAGCTCCTGTCAATTCCTCCATTGCATCCTATGTAAGCAGCTCCTCTCATTCTACCTTGTTTCCTCTGTCTGTCACTCCTCTAGAGCTCAGCTTCATTTCTTCCTTCCATCTTCAGGAAGTTCTCTCCTACCTCATTCTCTTCTTCTCATCTTTGCCTTCTGGTTTTTTTCTTTTTTTGGAGCAGGGAAGGTAGGGCAATTGGAGTTAAGTGACTTACCCAAGGTCACATGGATGGTGTTTGTGTTAAGTATCTGATGCCAAATTTGAACTCAGGTCTTCCTGACTCCAGGGCCAGTGCTCTATTCAATGTGCCTCCTAGCTGCCCATCTTTGCCTTCTTTTTGCTTTTTTTTTTTTTGGAGGGCAGTTGGGGTTAAGTGACTTGCCCAAGGTCACACGGCTAGTTTTTTGTGTTAAGTGTCTGAGGCCGGATTTGAACTCAGGTTCTCCTGATTCCAGGGCCGGTGCTCTATTCACTGCGCCACCTAGCCGCCCCTCATCTTTGCCTTCTTATACTGCAAATTAGTGCTTCCTCATAAACAGGAACCTATCTATCTCTGTTTATGATTTAATTTATCTCTAATTTATGATTTAAAACTCAAAAATTCTACCGTTCTATCATCTGTGACAGAATGCTATAATCTATAATTTTCCATAGGCCTCAAACAGCTATCTTATTTAAAGTTTCTGAGAACCTTCAAAAGTCTAAGAACAGTCACATGCAAATGAATGGATGGCTCACAACGTATTACAGATGTCTGTATAATATTCATCATGCTACCCTCAAACAATTCCTTCCACTACATTTATGTGAGGGGCAACTTTCTGTCAGGGAAGTCTTTGTCTCTCCTCAATATTTTATCTAAGCTTTACAGTGGGATTGCTGGTCGGGGGTTGAGGGTTGGGGAAAGACAGGGAGAAAATTTGTAGCTCAAAAATCTCATGGAAATGAATGATGTAAACAAGAAAAGAAATTTTAAAAATAATTTTAAAAAAAGAAAATGAAAACAAAAAGATTTATAAATCTCAGGCCCCAGATTTCAACTTTTTTTTTCAGGAATCCATAACAACTGTGTGACAGCTGAAGAAACACAAAATGAAGATGAAAACAAAGTATTTTATAGCTACCCCATCACTTAAGAAAAATAAACATCAAATCTTAAAATATGACACCAGTGCTCTTTAGTAAAAATAATTTGACATTGCTGTGTCATAAAGTATTAATCTTTGACGTACTTTGAAATGAAAGCCATAAATACAGAATTAAACCCCACATTACAAGGGAAAATTGTGGAACAATTTGCCAAAATCTGTACTGCCTCAATAAAGGATAGTAAGGTCATGCATAATAAAATAGAAACTGTTGAAATTCAGGTACATGCCAAGAACATCATTCTGATGGGCTGGGTACAACAAGAGAAATCCAGCCTTGTTTAAAGGAAAGGTCCCAAATATTCTACCTCACAGACGTGATCTTATATGCCATACATGTAAGGACCCACCAGATTATGTACTCAGTTCTGTTATTTCCAGATCCTTTTAGGGTTTACATTCCACCTTGGATGTGCTCAGAACTTTGAGCTTACATTTGTGTAATAGTTTTATCTTCACACATTTCTATGAAGAAATAAAGAAAGATATGAAATGAACCTTAGCAGTTAGCTGCCTAAACCCAGTGTCATTAGGGCCATCATCTTTATAGATTATAATTCCAGAGTGATTCCTAACATATACAAGTAATGAAATTGATGTTTTATTAAAAGATTTATCACAATTCTCCTGTCGTTTTGACCTTTAATTTTAAAAATGGCAACATATGAATTATGGACTTAAGACTTGAACATAGGTTTGTTAGGTTAAATAAATATCCTGGCAGCAATTATTGGTCAAATGCTTGGAGCCTTCTTACAAGCTGTTGAATTTATTCTAAAATTTCCAAACTTCATTACCTAGCATCTAAAAAAACAGCAGTCCAGCAGTTCTCTCAAAACCCATTTTTTCAAAGGAAATGTCATAATAATTCTTCTGGATTTCAGTACTATTCAAGGAAAATTTTTTGGAAATTAAAGCCAGCAATTGGTTACTGTCAGATTCCCAACTATCCATTGAGATGTCTACATAATAGATATTTTGTGTACTTTTGTAGTCACCATATCTACCAAGCTCATCATATACGACTGGATACAAAATTACTCAGTATACTGAAAAGTAAGATTTGACATTGGATAATTCCAATAATTTTCACTTCTTACAGGTTTAGTCAAAATCAAGTGAAAGTGTAATCTTGAGGTTCCTTTAAGTTAAGGCATTGCTTAAGCTTTTAAAATCAGTTACATTTCAAATCATTGACCATTAAATGCCTTGCTCGATCATTTGAAAAACTTAAAAAAAACCGTGAGATTTTAGCTCTGTGTTTCATTTTTGAGTTGGCACTGAAGTATATTATAAACAAATCTAAATAGACTATTATGTTACTATTATTTCTCAACTGATCTTATCTCACCACTCAAAACAACTCCTCCTAATTTCTTTATTTTTGCTAATGGTACTAACATTTTCTCAGATTCTTGGCATCATTATAACTCCTTTCTTTCTCTTGTCCTGCACATTCATCCAGGCCCTATTCACCTTCCTGCCAGTTTTACCTCTATTGTGTCTCATGTTTATTCTCTATGCATTTCTCTTGCTACCACTCTAGTTTGTGTCTTCATTACTTCTCCCTTGAACCACAACCATAGCCTCCTAAGTGGCAATGGAATGTTCTCCTTCCTCTCCTCCACCTCTTACCATCTCTTGTTTCTGTTAAGACTCAGCTTAAATATCACCTTCTGCAGGAGGCCTTCTTGGTCCCCTCCTCACCATTTGAGCCTTCTTTTTTATTCTTTATGTATCTTGTAGGTATTTTTACCTATATTTTGTCCCCCAATTAGTATGTCAGTTCATTGAGATCAAGGACTTTTTTTTATGCTTTTACCTTAATTCAAATCCCTAGTGCTTAATGTAATTCCTGACACATAATAAATGACAGGTGATCAGTTGATTAAACAGATTCCCTGTTTCTATTCTTTATTCGTTTTGTCTACCAGTTTTAACTGGTACAGTCTCCAGTTGTAACTGGATTAATCTTCCTAATCAGAATCCTGATCATGCAACTCAAAATCTTCAAACTTTAGCACACAACTACCCTGGGGAGGGGGCTGAGAAAATGTTATGCTCCTTGACACATAATAAACTAAAGTTTGCATTCTTTGGCCTGGCATTCAAAGCTTACTGGACTCTGGGTCTTATTTACCTTTCCATCCTCATCTTCCACTACCACATTTATATTCCCTAGACAGAAGTTCAACCATGCCATTTGTCCTTCCCTGACCATGATCAGGCTTTCAAGCCTCTATTCCCTCTGTATGTCTACTTACCAAAACAGCCTCCCTATTCCCCAAGGTCCATGTAAAATGTTAAAAAAATGTTTTCTCCCTACTCTAAACTCTTTTTGTACTTTATTCATACCTCTCATCCACCTTATTTCACCTACTTGGTTTTAAGGTCTTTAATGGCAGAGACCATGTCTCATTCATGTTTGTTTCCCTCATAGGACCTAGAACAGTTAGTTCCCTCCTTCTGATAGATGCTCAGTTTTTTAAATTTAATTATGACCTATTGGGTTAGTTGTTTAAAAAAAAGTCTGCACCAAGTTAAAAATATAAAAACTCATAGAATACTAGTTGTGGAAGGAACTTGTCAACATAAGTGGATTTTCAAACATTTTAGTGGTTTTCATACTCTATTATAATGTCCATATGAACACACCACACTTATGCCTGTAAACTTTCCCACTGTAATCTCAGTAATGCCTTCTAACCCTCCATACTTCTGAAGAACAGAAAAGTTACACACACACACACACACACATACACACACACACTTTTTTTCTTAATAGTACTCTCAGCAATTGAGAAACCTACCCATTTTGTTTGTTTTTTTTTTACCTACTATGTTGTATATATTGTGAACTCTGTTACATAGCATGGCAATAGGGTATTCTATTGGGGATTGGACAAGAGGTTCTTTTAAGATCACATTGATATCATAGAAAGGCATAGAGGGCAGGCCTTAGAGCTGTGAAGATGTGGGTTCAAACTCCACGTCTGACAAAGGCTAATTCTTAAGCCTGTGCAAGTCAATCTCTTAGTGCTCTAAGGCATCACCTTAAGAGTGCTCCTGACCTCCTTTGGTGGAAGAAGTTACCTCATCATGGAGTTCCCTAGTTGGCAGCTACACCAAAGACTCACCCCTCTGTCAGTTTCTTGACTTCTCTATTACTTTATTAATTCTCATTGTTAAGTTCTCAAGAAGTCAAGGGACAGGTTCTGTGCAGAATAAAACAATCTGTTGATATGTTTAACAACGTATGTTTCATCCTGCTTCTGCGCCTCTCCAACAAGGGGAAGGAGATAACATTGTATTTGTCTATTAAGTAATCATTTATCACAAGTTCATATTATAAACTTATTATACTTTACTCATTTTAATATTATTTTAAATTTATCATTTAAAATAGCCAAATCAGATATAGTGGCATAATTTTAATTCAATGTAATGCATTATTCAAAGCATTATGATTAAATTAAATTAAATTCCTAGTTTTTTCCTCATAATAATGTGTATAATAGATTTCTTCTCAAGTTTATTTCAAATTTTCTAAATGGCATTATTTTCTCTTTTTAAACAAAATCCATAGCTTGATCAAGTGATCCGCCAGAGAAGCCTGTCAACTTTGGAACTGTTTCTCTCTTGTGCCCAGAAACAATTGAATTCTTTAATCTCTGAAGAACCAGCTTCAACAGGAGGAGGAGAACATGACAAGTTGACCAGCACTGAGAGTGACTAGATCATTTGGGTCCCTAATTTGCATTCTGTGAATTACAAAGATGCTTCTCTTTTCTTTTTAAAATCTTAGGGATTATAGTACTGGTTTAAGGGTAAGACAAAACAATATTTAGAAGAATGTCAGGTGATCTAATTTGTTTTGTTTTCTCATTTGCTTTACTTTCAAGAATATGACCTAAGAAAGTAATTGAAAAATACCACATGATCAAAACCTACACTTATATTGCAAATTTTATAGCCTCCAGTGGCCTGTTATTGGCAAATTTGGCAAAGGTAATGAATATCGTAACTTATTGCCTCAATATGACTTTTTACAAGATGCCAGCATGTGATCATATAATTTGCTATTCTTTTAGCATAGAAGGAGGCCCCATTTTCAATGTTATTTAGTTACCTCTTTGGAATTTGGATATAAAGATCTGAGTTTTCCTGACCATTTTTTCAGCTGTTTATAATACTTTTTGCCAGTGAACAGAGAGTGAATAACAGGAGGGGAAAAGAAAAATTTTAAGTATTTTGTGTTAATTTTACTGTCTTGTTGAAACACATGCTGAAAAGGAAGGAACATAATATACATATATGTGTGTATGTGTGTATGTGATATGTATACATATATTTGCATATATATGTTCTTCAAAATGAGCAGTGAAATTACTTTCTTATGAGAATCGAACCTTGTGCTTGATCTAAAGAAAGAGGATTCGTTTTAGTCCTTGAGATCCTTGTTCTAGGATTTCAAGTTCTAATAGAGGCAGTAAGAATAATTTCCCATAATTCTGAATGTGTTTAATTTATGATAAGTACCTCAAATGTAATAGATTTTTGCCTCTGTTGATAGGTGTTTTCACATTTTTCAATTTTTCCATAAAAGATTAATTTTTTTTCTGCCATTGAAACTTACATAAATGTTTCATCTTACTATATCTGTGATGCTTCAACTTTCCTATCTCCTGGACTTTCTTACAACAATAAAAATATTTACCCAAAGTGAGGTTATATAATTCATTTCGCCATGTATTTATATACTTCTAGCCAGAGGCTCCAGGGTATGTTTGTGTGGTGTTTATTCTAAATTTTTAAAAAACTACTCAGGTTCCCTTTTGCAAGTTCAAGTAAAGACCTGAGTATAACTGATGAGCCTGAAGGCCAAACAAATTTCATAGTCACATCCATTCATCTATCATATCACAGGAAAGAGAAAACAATCTTGAAGACAGGACACTCCATTCAGATCTGCTTTCTGGGCTACTGTATTCTTGGTGCTCATGTAAATCAGAGAAGTATTTGGGGCTGCAGTCACTTAATTCTTCATCTCTTTTTCATCTATTGTAGCATTTTTAAAAATTACCCCACACCAGTTTAGAAAGAAGTAAACTGGACAAAGTTTGCTGAGGGTAAGATAATGGTAGTGTGGTGGCACATAGTAGAAACCGGCAAGGAAGGGAGGGAAAGAGGACGCTTTTCTAGGATCGAATGGACTTGTTCGTTGTACTGAGGGCTCCATTCTTGTAAAATGGTAGTCAGTGTCCATAGTGACCTAAAGAGCATTTTCCATTTGCTCTAGCAAAAGCACTGCTAGGCAGACTAAGATTTATTGGGCACACACCCACGTCCCAGAGGCTTCTCTGAAATGTGAACTTTTTCACAGTCCCTCCTACAATTGCAATCAAAATTGGATTATGACAATATCCTTTCCACAAATCTTTCCTTGAGTATTGTTAAGAAGCATTAGCTGGGCATAAAATGGGACTTAGGTGACTTACCCAGAACTGATTTGCATCAATACTCTCAAATCTTAATCAGCAACCCATTTAACTCTCAGAAAAAGTCAAGTTATTGGCTATGTTCTGAGTAGTTTAGGTTAAGAGAATTACAAACATTCCATTGCTTACTTCTCAAGGGAATAGTAAAAGCATTGCAGTACATAACAGGCAGCAATTTCATCCTGAAAATTCAGTGTGTGAGAATTATTAGCTTAGAATCAGTCAAGTCATCAGAAGATCTGACTTCACAGCTCAGTTTTGAAACCATGTGGGACCACAGGCAAGTTACTCAACTTTCTTTAGCCTCAGGACTCTCATCTCTAAAATGGAGGTAATTATACGTCTAGTTGCTAATGCAAAGAATAATTGTGAAGTACTTTGTAAATCTTGAAGCACTCTACTGGTTATGTTCAACTTTTGTGCAGTGGATAGAGCAATAGGCCTGGAGTCGGAAAAAATCTTAAGTTCAATAACAGTGTGATCTTGTGCAAGTCACTTCTCCTTAGTTGGCTTCAGTTTCCATATCTGTAAAAGAGGTATAATAATAGCACCTACCTCTCAGGGAATCCAATGAGATGATAACTATAAAGTGCTTAGCACGGTGCCTGAGACATAGTAAGTACTATGTACTTATATAAATGATAGCTATTTTGCTTTCTACTATGACTTCTTTCATAATTCATATCCTTAAGCCAAGGTCTTGCAATATGTCAAAAAATAGGAAATTGTTATGGAAGACTGAAGGTTGAAAAAAAACTATTCTTTTTGGCTGATGCTTGCTATTCCCTCTATGTGGCATTCTGTCTCCTACCTCCATGCCTTTGCAGAGGCTTATATCTGTGCCTGGAATCTTCTCCCTCTTTACATCTAATGTTAATGTTCCTTAATGCTTAGCTCAGGTGCCAGTTCCTACAAAAATATTTCTTGATGCCTCTCCAGTTTTTAGTGCTGTCCTAAGCCCTACCTCATGACTTTGTGTTCATTTTCTCTATGTGCTTTTCAGTATCACTACCTATGCTGTTCTCAAACAGAACGTAAGCTCCTTGAGAACAGACTTACAATTTTTTTCTAAATGTCTCCATGACCATGCACAAAATCAATGCTTAATGTTTTTTGGATTGAATCAGTAAAACCACTAAGAATACCAGTTAGTAAACTTTTCTATAGATAATAGCATCTATATGATAGAACTGAAGATAGTGTTGTAGCTTCAGAAGAAGAAGAAAAGCCCACCTCCTTGTCTTCTTTAGAGAGAATCCTTGAAGAATCATTCTCTAAAACCATTGCAGATTATAATTTTAATCACATCCAAAATCGGTATGACATCCTTTTCTATAACAAACTAATTTCCTTTCATTTTAGACAAATTCCTCTTTTGCTCTTTCCATTTTCTGGAATTCATTAAAACCCGATTCTCTATTATTCCACAATGTACTGCTGACCGTATTTTCTAGTACTGATTGCACCTTCTCTTATACCCTTCTCCCAATTCCTCCCCCCACTCCCACCAATGTCACTGGTCCCAGTTGGAGAAAAGAAATATTCCCTTCTTCCCATTGAAACTTCTCTAATTCTCCATCTACTACTATCACTCAACAACCTAATATCCTGTGAGGTTTACACTATCCAAATTTATCCACCAGTCCAAATCACGGTGTCCATTGTCTACAGATCCCAAGGCCATTCTCCCTCCTTTGTTAATAAGATTAGTAGCTAGCATATATTCTAATCTCCACCCAATTGTTACCTCAACTTCAACATACATGTTCATTTTCCCCTGTTTCTTCCTCTACTGAGCTCCCATAACCTACTCCTCTACTCCATCTCAGATACATGCAGTGATGGTTTTATGCTTCATCTTGCCATCACCTACACAGGTTTTTCTTGATTCCTCAAGAGCTCTGAAACTTCTTTCTATGACAAGAATATTTCTCCTACCTTTCCCTATGCATTACTATGCCTAAACCTTCTTCTTGTAACCTTTATTCCCTCTATCCCCATTTAATCATATCTGATCTGACTATATCTTCCTCCCTCTCCAATCTCAACCTCTGGCTGAAATGGTTAAACTTTATACCATCCTCTACTCTAAAATTTTTTGTTCTCATTTTCTGTTGTGACTCATACATTATCAGGCATCGACACCATGTTTTATCCTTACCTCTTACAAATAAAGCAGAAGAAAGTCAAAAATTATGTCAGCTAGGTCCATGATAACATTTTTATGTTATCTATACTTAACTTGGCCCTCATTGCAGCAAGGTAATCTTCTTCCTCCATAACTAAGTCTATATCCCACTCTCTTTGGCTTTTCTGCACTTTATCTTCTTTCCTCAAGCTTACCACAGGATGCCTTCTTTGGACTCTCTAAGAAAAGGACCTCACCATATACTTCTCTGAGAAAAAACTCCCTTTTCTTCCCTTCTTCATTATAATGTCCCCTTGACATCATTGCTCATTTCCCATCTTTTCTGAATGCTTGTGTACTGTCAAAATGGACCTTCCTACACAACTGCTTGATCCTATATCCTCCGTCTTCTCATGCAGGTGACACCTGCTGTCATCCCATTCTCTTTAATCTTCATTCTTTTCTGATGTACTGGTTGCTTCTCTGAAGCCTACATTTTTCTCCTTCCCATCTTAGCTAAATTCCTTGAAAAGCTGTCAGTGTTCAATTCCTACAATTCCTGTCCTCTCAATCTCTTCTAAATTCAGTGGCTAAATTCAGAAAGAGGAATCTCATAGACTTCAAGCCCAGTTCTCTCTCCACTGTGCCACCTAGCTGTCCTTTTATTCAACATTATCAATAATATTTTAATAACCCAATTTAATATTTTAATTACCAAATCTAATAAACATTTCTCAGTCATCCTCAGTTTTTCTACACCATTTGACACTGTTGACCACCTTCTGAATATCCTCTCCTTTCTGTTGCTGTTGGGTTGGTTTTGGTTTTGGTTTGTTTTTTGAAATATTTCTCTCAGTTCTCCTCCTATAAGTTTTCTCCCTTTCACTATCTTTCCTGGATCTTCATCCATGTCCTGCTCAAAAATTGTGGGTAACTCCAGATGTCTGTTCTAGACATCCTTCTCTCTCTCTCTCTCTCTCTCTCTCTCTCTCTCTCTCTCTCTCTGT